>JAATLQ010033816.1:0-19496 GCA_013421005.1 Heliconius erato x Heliconius himera | reverse complement strand
CCTCTGCCTACCCTGCTGTGTGCGGGATATAGCGTGAAGCTGATTTATTTTTTTACATACAGCTTCACGCTGTGTCCCACAAATAGCAGGGTATGTAGGGAACATAGTGTTAAGACACTCCGTTCCCCACTTTCCGTGGATTTTTTTGAGTTTTTGAGGTGTTAAGTGGTGGAACTCAACGCTGCGCTTTGACAATCAGAATACTGCCAGAATAAATAAATGATAAGAATTCATACCCCGATAATTGAGCATATAAATTACTTTAATTATAGAATATTTTTTAATTTTTAATTTCTTCTTAATTTAGAAAATATTTTTAATGATGCCATCTCCATCTGTCCCGTTCTATAATTTGACCAACCAACCATTAATTTCTTTAATAATAAAGTAAAATAATGATATTAAAAGAACCATTCAGTTAACATCGTGGCTCTGTATAATTTTCCTTTAACCAATAAAAAATCTTTATAAATACGCCGCCACATTTTCATCTTATTCAAATCATTTCAATTGGCGATATAACAACCTGACATAATCCCCTTTGCCCATACATGCACATACACACACGGTATGTAATGTAATTAAAACGGCTATCGAATGGACTTTATTGCCTCTCACAGGATCGCAATCTGTATAGAGCTCTTATCGAGAACGTTTTAGCATATATTATTTACATTTTTTATGGCTTCACGCTGTATCCCGCATATGGCAGGATAGGAAAAGGGAACCTAATGTTAAGAAATTCTGTCACTCATTTTCCACTAAATTTTCCAGACATTGCGTGTTGAGTGACATAACTTAGCGCCGCGCTTTGCCTTGTTAACGAAAACGACTTAACGAAAATATTAAATAATTAATTCCGAATGAGAATCGAACCCACAACTATTGCGTGGGCAGTAACACGCTTATAGCACTGTGCCACGAAGGTCCCATGTAGTTTAAACGCAAGCATTTTTCTTAAAACGGACATTTATCTCGGTCCTTTGTGTTTTGAACAATAGTTGTGATGAAAGGGATTTTTAATTTCACGTTCGGACTGTTCTTGGATGTCTCAGTTTTATCTATTAGTCTTTTCATGTTGCTTGATTCTTTTACACTTTTACTAAGGTCTTTTAAAGTGCGGGATAAATGAGCTCGACGTTTGTTTACAGATAGATGGTACTAACGTTTCAAGCTATATTAAAAGAACTGTACAAAAGACTTAGTTTACAGTGACTTTTATAAATTTTTAGCTTTCAGAGAACATTTTTCGTAGAATTGTAAAAGGATATGCTTTATAATTCGTGTGCGCGCATCCTGTACACGAAAGATAAATTGAGATATATGTAATTAGATTCGACAGTGTTTTGTTTTTTTTTGCTTTTCGTAGTTTTTTTTATTTTTTTTCATTACGAAAACAAAGAAGATGAGATGGAAATTTTGGGGATATTGCCTAGAGGAAATCATAAATTCCAAGAGACTAAATATTACCTATTCTTAGTTTATAAAGCTGAAAGATTTATTTTCGTCCCGTGCAGTACTTGATAGAAGGCCGAGCAAAATATCTTTTGGTCTTTTTTGGTGACTCGGTCGAAAAAGCTATCTTAATTTTCTTTCGGCGTTTGGCAACAAGAAGGAAATATTTGATATAAACTACAGTAATTTTAGAACGTTGCCTAAATAATATTTGGTATAAACAGCCAAAATTCCACAATTTTTAAGGCATAACTTACCAGTTCCATGAGCTTCCACAAATTCTAGGGTGCTAGGTGGAATAGAGCACTCTTCATAGAATTCACTGAGTAAAAGTTTCTGGATGTTACCGGCCGGGTATGTGATACCTTGTTCTTTATAGCCATCGCAGTTAGTTTTTGCGTGGAGAATTTGGGCGTATACCCTAAAAGAAACAAATTTATTATATAAGGGTAATACTTAGAAACTTTTTCTTTATTTTATTTAAATCTATATTATTTAGTTTAAACTGGATTGCCTTAGCTTTAACTATGACTATCGAATAAATTATTACCACAAAGAGACATTAAACTTTGAACTAATATTATTATTATTTCAAGAACTCACATTCATTTTTACCAATTAATATTTTACCTAAATATTGCTAATTATACATATGTTAAATTTCTCTTTAATAAGGCGACTTAAATAAATATGAATATTACAATTAAAGAAATAAAACTAAATAATTATAATTAATAATAATATGGGAATACTAACCTTCTAGAATCTTTGGCTTTTTGCAGTAACACCACAACAATGGCTTCAGACCGGGCGTATCCGTTGGCGCTGTTATCAAAACTTTTGCATCTACCGTCGGGCGATAGCACACCCAATCTGTTGACAAATAAAAATATATATATATATATATATATATATATTTATTTAAACATTTTTAAAGTGTTATTCCACACTTAGGAAAGAAAAATACTTATTTAGAAAACGTATAAAAATTTGAACGCAGCGGAACTCGAACCCGCGCCTCCTGGAAACCTTCGTTCAAATTTTTATACGTTTTCTAAATAAGTATATTATATATAATTTTCATCTTTACATTAAATCCCGCGTGTAGCAGGGTAGGTAGAAGGAGTCTAGTGTTATAACACTCCGCTTCCTAATTTACGCCGAATTTTGAACTGTTAAGTGGCGGAACTCAACGTTGCGCTTTACCTCAACACCACAGAAAATGAAAGATTAAATATTTCATTTCATTTATTGGAGATCGAACCCACAATTTGTTGCGTTTACAGTCACAAGCTTGGACCTCCGCACCACGACCTTTTGCCTTTTTTTGTTTCATGTATCATATACAAATCCAATAAGCAAAGCCGTAGATGTTAGGCTAGTCATATATACGGCACAGTTTAGGTATTACATAAATATATAAGATCTCTATTAGATGATTGACGAAATATCTTAACACTATATTCCCTCTGCCTACCCTGCTGTGTGCGGAATACAGCGTGAACCTGATTTATCTCTATTAGAAACCAAAGTTTTGAATTTATTTCTCTTTTAGGTTCCGTTGTTCTATGTTAAGTTAGTATTGTCCGTCGAAACAATATTGTCACCGAGACTACGAACTAGTACGAAACTTTTACAAACTCTATCCATCCAATTACTATAAAGGGAACTCGGGAAACTCTAGGGTAATTTAATATAGCTCTTAGCTGACTTTTTTGTCCACATTTTAGCCGTTTCATATAATAAAAATGTACTTAATTTAAACTGTTTCTTAGAAACCGTAGCAGGATTCGAACCCGCGCCTATTGGAAGCCGTTCAGCGTAAGTGGATCCAGAGACATGGATTCCAATCCCGTTACGTTTAATCTTTTAATATATAATAAATAACAAAGAAATATTTAAAAAAAAACTATAGATTATCTTCTTTCATGTATACAACATTGTAGAACATGAAGTCACTCTTTGCCATAGTAGCGAAAATAATTGATTACCCCTAGTTGGGATTGAACCCACACCGAACGTTTACGAACTGACGCTATCCATTACAGCACAATTACCTTAATCGCTTTACAAACCTTAAAATATTTTTTTATATTCCTTTAAAAAGCCTTTATCATAATTTATAAAAAAACCTCACCTAGAAAACTGCAAAGAGACGTAAGGATGGAGACACAGATTCGAACCCCCAACTATAGCAGCATCACAGTGACCATCACGTATAGCTCTGAAGGCGTGTTCTAGAGCATACAAGGAACTGGAGCAAGCGGAGTCCACTGTGTATGAGGGACCAGTCACTCCCAACCAGTAGGAGATACGGTTGGCTAACATAGCTCGAGAACACCTGTGGAATAAAGCCGTTTTTCAAATTAATAAATATATTTTATTGCAAAAAAAAAACATAATATACAAAACTTAAAAATAACCGTGTCAGACCAGAGACAAGTCCTGTCATGTGACTGTAAACGCGAATGGTTGTGGATTCGATTCTTACTCGAGTAAATAGAATATATTTTACTTAAAAAGGCGGCGTTAAGTTCCGCCACTCAACGCACACTGCCTACAAAATTTGGCGGAAAATGGGTAATGGATTATCTTAACACTAGACTCCCTCTGATTACCCTGCTGTGTGTGGGTGTATCCCACACAGCGTGAAGCTGATTTATTTTATTTTATTTCAAAAGAAGTGGTTGTCAGTTTTACATGTATCTATGAATCTTAAGATAATACTATTGTACCTAATTGAGATTAAAAAAGGCACCCAGGTAGTATTTGAAGCTAGCTTTCCTTTTTTAATTACTTTTATGATTTATTTTTTCATTCTTGTGAATTATACATGACCAACCAATTAAACTTGGTTTTATTAGTTTTTGTACTCTTTTCCAATTAATAATATCTTTAAATATAGTATAATATACGAAATAACAGCAATTTTAACTTCAATATTTTAACTTTGAAAATGGACTGGCCATTAAAGTTGCCTTCTAAAAGCGTGTACGGAATTACTCGAAATTAACAAGTCCCGGGTTAAAGTTGTACTAAGATTAAATGCTTACAGCCATCAGTTGTGAAATTGTTTTCTAAAATTTTAGTTAATTTTAAAATAATCATTTGTACTGTATACTAAATGAAATAGCAATTAATGTGTTTTTTTATTATACTTTCACGCTCTATCCCGTTGTTAAGATACTCTATTTTCCATATTCTGCCCTTAATTTCTGAAACATTGCTTGCATCTTGATACTAGAGCGAGGAAACGAATTCAATCATCTATAGGGAATTAAAGTGCAGCGTCTAACTGTAAACGTGACGCTAGTGGGTTCGATTTCCATACGTGGGAATTAGTTATTTTTATTATCAGCTTCTCTTAATACAAACAAAACGCGGCGCTGAGTCCCGCAATCAACACGAATTGTCTCGAAAATAGCGGAAGTGACTTGAAATGAAAAAAAAAATATTATCACTAACCCAGTAACTCCAAATCCGTTGACTTGCATTTTCTCGTAGAACCATGTCTTTTCCGATTCAGAGAAGCAAGCACCGATGAACACTCCAGTCTTCGTGTTACGTAGCTCTTTTGGATTCAAACCTGTAACAAAACATGAGAAAATCTATAACAATATCAAGATCTTTTAAAAATTTCAAAAATAAAAAAGAATATAAAGAAGAAACACTAGTTGATTTATAAAAAGATTTTTTTTCAACTTCACACTATATTAATGGCAAGACATTATATTCCACCCATTGGATGTTGAGTATCGGAACTTAACACCGCGCTCTGTCTTACCAGAATAGAAAAATAAAAATAAATCATTCCCATCCCTCCCTTTGCTTACCCTACTTATTATACATACATATACAGCGGAAAAATGAAAAAAAAATTCGCTCTAATTGTGATCGAACCCACGACCGTCGTGTTAGTCTCACGCTGTCCCACAGCGCTAGGATGACCGTAAAGATTTTAAACCAAAATAAATATTAATCTATCTCAATTATTTCTAAGTCACGCTATCAATATACGACTATGTAATACGTTAAACTAATTAAATACCTGTCACACTATAGAATGTATTATAGAATGTATAGTAGCTACAAATAAATCATCTGAATATCTGTTACTATTTTTTTTTCAGCTTCACGCTTTATCTCCCGCACACAGCAGGGTAGGCAGAGGGAACCTAGTGTTAAGACACTCCGTTCACACAACCTTTATTACTGTCACATTTTGCTCCCCTGCGCCACTAATGGCCTCTAGTATAGGTTAATTTATATATTATAGATCAGCATTATCAAAGTAACAAACAGACACAGTAACATATTTTCTATATAGATAAACATTTGACTAGATAACAAATTAATTTGAAACTTAACGTTCGTTTGAACAATTTACTTTCGAACGAACTTCGCTTAATTTCGGAGTTCCTTTTAAGTAAAACGCGCCTTGACAATCTTTATAGAACAAGTACTCTTATCTTAGAATCCATTAAAACTTTTGCTCAGGCTGTGATTATTATAACTCAATATTGTCTTTGACCGTCTCGAGTGATTCTAAAACTGGTTCATTTAACGCTTTATTATAGTTGCTGTAACGCGACGGTTGCGGGTTCGATCCCCACTCGGGGGAATGAATTATTATTTATTATTATTTTTTTCTTCACTCAATGTCAATGTGATAGTATGTGCCTTGGATATGAGTTCCAAAATAAGTAAATAAATAAATATATGCATGCCTATACACAAAATTAGTATAGTTAACTAATGTATGGACGTCCCGAGTGTCGCAACCGTCATTTCATATTTGTGGTAGGTGAGTGCTGACGGAAGGCAGCGGTCGATTCTTAAATACTATGGTACTAATAAATATGCACTGAAAGACTCGTACCGACTATATAAAAAATATAATATAATAATACGAAGCCTACAATGGCAAGATCTTTAAGGATCAAATTTGTTATAAAGGCATAATATGTGTAGAGGCGATACATATTGTGAATCAAAGTGAACTGACCAATATTATAATATTAAGTGATGCTTGACGTGATGGGCTTACGCGATTTATACAATAAAAAGGTATGTCTTGACTGGTGCCGTGGGCTATACTTGTATGGCGTTGGTTGCTGATAAAATGTATACCACTGTGTTTCTACGACTTGGTGTATGATTAGTTGGTGTGTATAATAGTATCAACTATTTTAAGTCCCAGCTCCGGTGTATATAAAAGTGTCCGCTTATCTCATATCGGAACTCTGGTTGTATATAGTCGAAAATCTAGAGGTAAACATGTAGAAAGAAACATCTATAGTTTCCTGCGTCCAATTAACTAAAAGGGGAAACCAAAATGGCGAGAAGTCAGGAATCGACGTCTCCAATGGCCACGGCGAATTTAATCTAAGACCACCGAATTTACGGATCAAATAAATTGATCTCATTACCGGGGGCTGGAGAGCGGTGTTCTTAGATACTGTGGAGGATGTTTTTACACCGTAGTGGATACATATATTTATATTGTAGAGATATATATTATTTTTTCATTTTTTGTTTTTTAGTCAGTTGAGGGTGACCCACTCGACAAATTAAGCTATGGCTGGCATCAAAGCTTACTTTTTAACAATAAATTGAGAATTCGTTGTTATTTCAGCTACAAACTAAGAGGCAGATGGAACCGTGTGCAGTAGTTCATAAAAGCATATTACGAATAAAATAAATGCTATATATGATATATAGGTCCTATATCACTGCATCGCTGCTTATGGCGCTACCATCACTATGTCCATAGAAAATAACCTTCATATATACATATATATATTTTTAAATTCTATTAAAAAAGAATGCCATGAGTTCAAACTCAATCATTATTTATATGAATGTATTGAATACAATGACGGTATTATAACACCTTATTAATATTTATATATTTAGATTTAGAAAATTTATACATTGTTTACATTATTTTAATCATTTCCTACGTAAATATACTGAGTAGAAATTGTTTTGGAGAAGTTAACATTTTTTAAATCCATTTTATTGAAATATTATAGCAGAGCTTCACGCTGTATCTTGCACACAGCAGAGTAAGCAGAGGTAATCTAGTGTTACTACACTCCGTTAACCATTTTCCGCCGAATTCTGGAGGAATTGTGTGTTGAGTAGCGAAGCTCAACGCCGCGCTTTGTCTCGACACTATTTTTTTTTAATTCGAATTAATTTAAGTTACAAAATAAATTTTACAAGTTAGCCTGTCGTGACGTAACGGCACAAGCGTGCGACTAAAATCGCGGCAAATTGTGGGTTCTCTCCACTTGCGGGAATAAAATATTTCATATTTTCATTACTTCGCTCTGGTAACGATGCAAAGCGAAGCGTTAAGTTGAAAATGGGGAACGGAAGTGTCTTAATGTCTTAACACTAGGTTCCCAGGTTACCCAATGCTACCTTACACTCCCTCACTTTGTTAAATGCCAATTTAAAATTTTTCTTGTCAAGTAATTTTATGTTATCTATCAGTTAATGAAGAATTTTATATATGTACAGGGTGGAAGTATCAGCGAACCATTTACGGAAACAGTATATAGGGTAAAATATATTTAACCCATACATAAAGAAATTAATCAAGGTGCCTCAACAGTTTGGACGTAGATTTTTTTTTCATTTCACGATTTTTATCCATACCTGTATTTCACGTGACGCGATTACTCATAGATACCAATAACGTAAACACTTACTTCTACAAAAATACTACTAAAGGTTAATACTTCATAGCTTGACACCGACTTCAAAATTATAAAATCTTCCTTTGAGTATTTTTGTTTAACAAAATCAAAGTACGTTTATACAGGGTGGAAGAGGCAGCGCTCCATTTACGGAAACAGCATATAGGGTAAAATATTTCAAACCTATACCTAAAGAAATTAATCAAGATGCCTCAACAGTTTGGACGTAGGATTTTTTTTTCATTTTACGATTTTTATCCATACCTGTATTTCGTGTGACGCGATTACGTATAGATCCCAATAACATAAATACTTACTACTACAAAAATACTACTAAAGGTTAAACAACTTTGAACTTTTTCGCCAATACATACGACTCGATTTCGAAATGAGGCGTGTGCGGCGGTGTTCCTTTGATAGGTTTATGTGTGCGTGCGTCATCCTTACAAATGGCGTTTTGTTTTAAAATGACAATTTTATTATTTATTTTGTTTGAAAAAAAAACTTTTTCAATTTTGGGAATTTATTTTTTTCTGAATTATATTAGGCTTTTATAGAGTAGTTAAAACTGTGGTTTCATTTAATGTGGTGCTGACACTTCCACCTGTATATACTTATATTTTACTTTTTAGTTTACTGTTTGAAGTCGGTTTTTTTTGTTAAATATGAATTTATTTAATTTTTCTCTTTATTCTATATTATTTACTTCTTCTTTTTAAAAATAAACATTTATATGAAACAAACCAAAATATTTTTCTAAATACGGTGTAATATGAGATTATATTGGGTAAAGCAATTCGCCTGTTTATAGGGTGGGTACACAAAACACTTTAAGGTTCTAGGTGACTTATTCGCCGCAATTACTTACAGTCTCCTTACCCTGTTAAGAATTATATTTAAATTATATTGGCATTGATTGTTTTCCTTCACGCTGTATCCCGCATATAGCAGAGTAAGCAGAGGGAACCTAGTGGTAGGACATACCCTATGCACTGTCCTAATTTCGATACATTATATGCCACGTGGCGGAACTCAACGCCGCACTTCACACATTTATCAGAGTGTTAAATGAAAATAGTTTAAATATTTAAAACGTTCCCATGCTATGGAAATCGAACTCAACACCGTCGCATATGCTACAAGAAAGTTGCCTCTTATACAAGAAACTCTTTAACTTCCACACTGTATCCCCCGTATGACAGAGTATGCAGAGAGAGCCTAAAATTCCGGTGGCATTACGTGTTGAGTAGTGAAACTAAACGCCACGCTTTGTCTTGATACCACAACGAAGAAAATGAAAATATTAAATGTTTCATTTTCGTGTGAGTGAGAATCGAACACACAACCGTCACGTTACGGCCATACGCTTTTGCCCCTGCACGACGGCTTCTTATTATTAAAATCAGCTTCACGCTGTATCCCGCATGCAGCTGGGTAGGTAGAGGGAACCTAGTGTTAAGACACTCCGTTCCCCGCTTTCTGCCGAATTCTGGAGGCATTGCGTGTTGAGTGACAGAACTCAACGCCGCGCTCAACCTCGACACCAGAGCGAATACATGGAAATATAAATTTAAGTAAATATTTCATCTAGTGGAGATCGAACCCACAACCAGTCGGTTTTACAGTCACACCTCGTACCGCTGCACCACGACTGGCTTCTTATTATTTTTCCCTAAAAATATAATGATTCTTTACCTGCATCGATGACAGCTTCGTAAGCTTTTTCTAAAAGGATTCGGCACATAGGGTCCATAGTGTGAGCCTGTTTGAAGTGCACACCGAAGAACGAGGCGTCGAACTTGTTGACGTGGTTGATCTTTCCAGTCCTCTGAGGGATCTCAGGGTGGGCCAGCTTCCAGCGACGGCCATCTCCTGATATAAGGTCGACCTAAAAATGAAAAAATATAATATAGTAAAATTTTACTATAGCATATTGTATAAAAAATAAAAGGGCCACAGTAAATGCAAATATGGATGTGAGGTTTTGCAGCTACAGTGTTCAAGTACGTGATTGTTAGGGTTCTCCACCACAAAAAGTAAAAGCGAAACCCTTATAGTCTCATTTTGTTATATGGTCCTATGGTCCCTTGTAGCACAGAAAAAAAGCTTCTAAATCAACGCAATCAAAAGATACGAGCGTTTCTGTATCTATTTTGATGTCCTTTCTTTCCGTGGAAGTGAAAAAATCCGAAAACTGAAAATTTATAGGTATTTCATAGGAAAAAATCATAACAAGTTTATATTTGTAGTTCATTTCATATAAAATGAGTTGTACTTGAAAAATTTTATTAAAAAATTTTATTTTTAAAACTTTTAGACTCTTGGAAACCATCCATATTTATTATATTTTCTATAAAAACCAACCTTATTAAAGAGATTTTCCTGCAAATGTATGACAGAGTCCGAGTCGGGGAAGTAGCCAGAAATACCGCTGATGAGAACCTCATCGCCGGGTGGTGGATGGGACAGCCGGTGTCCCGACGTCAGTCTATCTTCGGAGATAGCCGCTTGTGCCATCTGAAAATAATGTTTTACTTTAAATCATAGAAAAACCAAAGAAAAATAACTTCACATTTTTAGTCTCATATTAGGCTAGGCAGAGGGAAACTAGTGTTAAAACAATCCATTCTCCACTTTCCGTCTAATTTTTAAGATGGACGCTCCGTCTGCCAGAGTCGGAAAATGAAAATAAATTAAATATAATCATTCCCCATAGTGGGGATCGAATCCACAACCATCTTTTTTACACTCAGACACTGTACCACTGCGCCTCAACATCCTTACTTTAAATATTAGGGATTATATTTTATATCTTAGATAAAGGTCGCTAAAGAAAAATTTTTTAATATACAATTCCACGACCTCGTTATAAGCAAAATCTTAACTTATTATACACTTAACAATAGTGGGGTAGGCACAGGGAACCTAATGTTAAAATTGAGTGGCGGAACTCAATGCCGCGCTTTTGCTTTTGTAATTCGATGCCCCAAGTGGAAATCGAACCCACAATCGACGCTCTACAGTCACACGTTTATGTCCCTGTGCCACGACAGCCTCGACGGCCTTGCCTTTGCTCTCTAATGACTTCTACGCCGTAGCTGTAGTCCGTAATCTTAAATATATAATTATTTATAATCCATTTCTTCAGTATCGTGTACTAAAAAATATAAAAACGTCTGTTTTTATTTGCTATAAATTTCTATCGTCGTATCCTACATTTCCTAGGAAAACCTAAATGACAAATTTCAACTTCAATAGTTTTTTTAAGATTCACGATATATCCCGCACTTAGCAAAGTAGGCAGATGAAACCTGGGAATCCTATGTTAAGATACTTCGTTCCCATTATGACACTTGCGTACCCCACATTCCGCCAACTTCTGAAGGCATTGCGTGTTGACTGGCGAATCTCGTAAATTGGAAAATCTCGTAAATTGGGTGGCAAATGGGAAATGGAGTCTCCACGGTAGGTTCCCTTTTTTTATTAAAAACGCGGTTTTTTTTATTAAAAAAATCATGACGTAAGACTAATGTTACCCAAAACTCACTACATTTTGACTTGCAAATGAATGCACTATGGCCTGGTAATTTATTTATGTAAGTACATTTAAAAGTTTAATTTCCTTACCTAACTGCTATTGAAATTTTAATTTAATTTATATAATACTAGAGGGCGCGCGCGGCTTCGCCCGCTTATTAGGAGTGAATTCCAAAAACACCACGAAACACGTGTTTTATAAAATATTTTTAACAGTCTGAATTTAAATTTTTATAAAAATCGGTAACAATTTAAAGATTTTTCCATATAAACTTTCAACCCCTTATTTGAACCCTTAGGGGGTGAATTCTTAAAAAACCATGAAACACGTGTTCAATGAAATATTTTTAAGAGTCTGAATTTCAAATTTTATAAAAATCGGTACAGATTAAAAAAAAAATCCATACAAACTTTCAACTCCTATTTCATCCCTTTAGGGTTAAAATTTTTCAAATTCCCTTCTTAGTGGATGTCCAGAATATGAAAATAAACATCTGTCCAAATTTCACGTTTCTACCATCAGCGGTTACGGCTGTGCGTGCGTCTTACCTCAGTCAGTCAGCACAAGTCCTTTTATATATATAGATTTTTTAAGTACACTCGTAATAGTAACTGGATTTTTTAAATATTAATACGCACATACGTATCTCGCACACATAGGGAACCTGAGACCTGAGACACAGCCAAAGCTGAGAAAATATAAAATATTTATTTTCCTCGAGTGGGAATCGAACCCACAGCTAGTCGTGTTTACAATCGAACACCTGTACCTATATTTTAATTTTTGTTTTTGTTAAACACTCTAGTTACCACTAATTAATATTCTAAATGAATTTCAATTAATTAATTTATACATGAAGAGAATTCACGTGTCGTAGTTGACACGTGGTTGACTGTTAGTGTAGTTCAATCCCTACTGCGTGAGATATTTTTTTTAATAGTATTTTTAATTGATGTCTTCTTACCATTTTTTTAACTTTATGCTCTATCCTACACAGTGCAGGGTAGGCAGAGAAAACCTGGCAACCTAGCATATTAAATATTTTATTTCCTAGGGTGGGAATAGAATCCACAACCTGTCGCGTTTACAGTCGCACGCTTATGCTGTACCACGACGTCCTCAACATCTCTTCTTAACATACATTCTCCTATTGTACAGCATCTCTATTTTCTCCTCCTGGTCCGTGTCTTCTCTATACAATGTGGCTGCTTTTTTATACGTTCATTCGACGATTCAAAAGTGCTTACAATAAATAGTCTATTTGAATAAAGAAAATTTAGAATTTGAAATCTGAATTTTAAGTTAAATTTGAATTGACGAAGTAGATAGTACTCATCTGGCAGAATAGATATTTGTGATATATTAGAAAACTAATTTCAAATTTATTTAGTTACAGATACGAACTCGGGCTCGGGGAGACTCGTATTTTTTTTGTTACTCGAGGTTAATGTTGTTTAGAAGGTAAGAGGGTACTCTGTCCCTGAGAAGTGCAAGCACTAGGTAGCTGCTGGAGAGGATGTCGACGGTGGCAAGGGCATCCCCTGCGGGATTCGAAACTTGCTTGCGGCCGTCGATCGGGTTGGTTGGGAATTTCCATATTCTAAATATAAGCCAATAGCGTCGTGAAGATGCGTTTCGGAGACAAATTACATTAATCTAAGGGGGAGAACAGTCCCTAATCTTGGGTTGCAAATAAGGACAAAAAGAGATTTTGTCAACTTCACGCACGCATAGCATGGTAGGCAAAGGGAACCTACACCTAACTTAACCTAACACTCTGTTCCCCACCTTTTGCCTAATTTACGTTTCACTGTATGTTGTTGTGTGTGTTGAATGGCGAAACTCAACGCTACGCTTTAGCACGACACCATAGCGAAGAAATTAATATATTAAATATTTAATGTCCACGAATGAGAATAGAACCCACACCTCTGTGGCGTTTACAGTCACACGCTTGTCCCCCCACGACTGGCCTTGCGGGCCCACTGTCCTTAGGTTCTAGTACATTATTACTATATAAATTTCAAACATTATTAATTATTTTCCAATTCTGTTTTGTCAAAAATCTATTATATAAATATTAGAGTGAATAACAATGCTCCATACGCGTTTGTTGTTTTGACCTTTATTCGTAAGCATATGCACCGAATTACAATATATATGTAAATTTCTGTATATTATCAAATATTATTCCATTGTAGTCACAGTAAATAGACTATTTATGTATATATTATATATAATTTATATTGGAGTACTTTTTCTGTAATTCTAAAAGTTATACACTTCATGAATTATAGAGGAACCTTATATGATATAATCTAAAATATATGTAGGGTAACGCCACCAATAATCGATACCTTAAGGAAGTAGTGTATTTTCATTACAGATATAAAAAATATACATTTTAAGTTAAAATCAATAATTACGAGCAAATTATGAATTAAATTCTAAGTTTTTATTTTCTTTTGGTATCTAAGAACATGTTAAAATTACTTCCGCTTCGAATATTTCGTTTACTTCAAAAAGGTTAGAAAAAAGAGCTGTCACGGTAAAAGAATAATAAGCAATATCTTTCAACCTCTTAATTTATAAAAAAGTTAGAAAAACAGGCTGTCATGGTAAAAAAAAAATAAGCCATACTTTAATAATTAGCTTAAAAATGCAGAAATGTTCGCTTTAAGTACGTGTCAATTCGCCATCTTTAAATAAAATGGCGGGATAAAAATATATTTTGTTAAGTTAAGCGTCATCGAAGTATGCATAAAGTTAACAATTTAAGAAATTTATACTTAAATCTTTATTTTTGGACGTTAAAAGTTCGATCATTGGTGCTTGTCGGTCATAGGGTGCCATTACCCTATACCAGAAATTTGTCTATATTTTTGTATATCCATATTATATACAACTATAAGAAATCGACAATATTTTTTAAAAAAAAAATCAGCTATTTTATTATATTAAACTAAGTTTTTCCTGTGGCTTCATACGCATGGTCAATTTTCTAATTAATCGTCACATATTATCATATTAGTCGTCCCGGATAAGTATCGCTTCCTCCTGTTCCATTCCCTTAGGAATTTAGAGAATTTTTCTCTTAGTGCTTCCCTACACTCCCATGTTTATATACTGACTCAAATATATAATTGTACATAAAATTTAAAATTGTAAAATTATAAAATTTAAATTACTATTTAAAGTGTCCATTCAAAAATTATTTTCTTTATTTAATAATAGAAAGTGATGAATATAATATATATATATATGAAGCCACTTGAGTTTTTGTCCAAATTTTAAAATATTATAATCTCTGTGAAATAACATAAAACATTAGTCTATATATTTTTAAAAAATCACAAATTCAAACGTATTTAAGTATTAGGTAATATAAATGTGAAATGAGAGCCAAGTTAAATGTTATGTAATACGTTGTTCACGACTATTTTTTTTTAATCTTATTATTTACTTTTGTCAAGCCACTTGAGTTTTTTTAAATATTATTATTTAATTTTGTCGATGAGGATTAAAAATTAGTTAAGGTAAGGAAGTACTTAAGATATTATTAAGATTATCAAAAATATTAATAAAATATGTAGCGTAATCCGAGGCGTATAATTGATTAAATTTTGTACGAAATTTAAGATTACATATAAACTACAATATTCTTACTGTATTCTTATTTATTTATGTGATAATATTCGTTATCTGTGATATTATAAAAAAAGTATATAAATTTATATATTCATTTCATTACTTTATTAAAAAAAACACAAAAAAACTACTCACTTTGCTTTATAATCGATGTTATATAACGTTAAATTCCGTTTTTGAATCTGCTACCTGCGACCTGGACACCGGCTACACGTCTGACCACTAGTATGTAAAACGCCTTGTTTTAAACGCGTACTATTTAAAAATTATATACGGGGTGCTTCACTTTGTGTCGATTAAATATGTTTAATTGAGTATTTTCTGTTATACAAGTATTTTCCCGCGACTTTGGTAATTTTTTGTAGTAATATTTTTGTCTGTCTGTATATATCTATTACATATTTGTAAGGAATACAATATACAGTAGGTTATCCTTTTTCAAACAAATCACAGTTTTTAAAAGTTAAATAATAATAACGAAAATACAATTTATATTGCAATGAAATTTGTAACTTCAAAATCAATTACAAAAAAAATACTTTTATGTTTTTGATTCAAAAAGCAAAAGCTTTTTTTGAATAAAGCAAAAATCTTTAAAAAAAACTATGGAACTTCCTTTAAAACAGTTATGATTATATTCTGATGAACCTGGTTCTATCTACCAGAAATAATGCGTGAAGCTAAATAAAATTAAAAAATCACGATCTGAATTTAAACCAGCAACTACATACATTTAATGTATACCACTAAGCCTACATCCAAAACACTAGGTACTCTATTAATTTTCCGACACATTGTTTACCGCCCCCGTCGTTTTTCAATCACGAACAGACGTGAACTTATTTAGAAGCTCGCGACACGAAGCGTTCCCATTTTCCTTGTTTATACTTAAAAGAATTTGAATGATCAAAAGTAAAATTTCCTTTGTAATATAAATACGAATAATAAGAAATAGGATAATTATATAATTTAGTAGATCAAAATATTTATTAGAATATTCCTAAAAACGCAGTATTTTCTGGAAAACTTTAGATGACAGCTTAAGCGCCATTTTTTTAAAATAAATACACATAATGAGTTCTGCCACTCAACACGCAGTGCCTCCAGATTTCGGCAGAAAGTGGGGAACGGAGTGTCTTAACACTAGGTTCCCTCTGCCTACCCTGCTGAGTGCGGGATACAGCGTGCTAAAAAAAAACAATACACATAAAAAGATACCGGCCAGGTGTTATAGTGCCCCACGCCCTACCATTTTTGAAATTATGAAGTGACGAAAGGCAATGCTGCGCCTTGTCTTGTTACCAGAGGAAGTGAAAATATTTGTGAAAATTGAATCCACAACCGTTGTGTCTACAGTCAGTATCTGTAGTGCTATGCTATAACGCTCTAAAGCACCATTTTTATTTATTTATTTTTTATTTCACCATTTTCCATTTTTTTTTCATTTTTTTTTTCACTATATGAGGATGTACAATAATTTTAAAATATATTATAAAAAGTAGAAATTAGTTCTGTCCTTTCACTAGATAATATCTGACTACTCTGAAATGAATATGAATTGAATTGATAATTGGTAAATATTAGGAAAAAATAATTTATACTTTTTTATGAATAAATTAAAAAGTCACGCTGTATCCCGCACACAGCAGGGTAGGCAGAGGGAACCTAGTGTTAAGACACTCCCCACTTTCTGCCGAAACGCCGCGCCTAACCTCGACACCAGAGCGAAGAAATAGAAATATACATTTAAGTAAATATTTCATCTCCTCGAGTGGGGATCGAACCCACAACCAGTCGGCTTTGCAGTCACACCTCGTGCCGCTGCACCACGACCGGCCTCTTAATTTATTTTTATTAAAAAGTCGTATCGATTTCGTCCCAGCAATTACAAACGCCTGACCAGCTGTGCGTAATCTGTGAAGTTATCTTGAAACTGACACTTTGACGTTTGACTTCAGTGTTTACATTGAAGTTTGGAACTTTCTAAGCCCGCTTGTGGATACGTAATCACGTTTGTTAGTTCCGAATCTAAAACAGCTAATATGGAGATTCCGGGACAGGAATCAGAAAGTAAAATATAGTAAGCTTGGATCGTTTTATAAAGGTGAACTGATTTATTACTAAAATACCGGTAAAGTTATCAACTTCAATACGGTATAAGGTATCAATGTCAGGATTATAAGTCCACTTACTTGTTTTGTAAGCTGTACTTGTACAACTTACAAAAGTTGACAAACCTAAGTTTGCGGACGCACTCATTTTGTATGAAGTGAACTACAAATATATGTTTGTAATATTTTTTTTAATATGAAATATCTATAAATTTTCACGGTTTATTTTGTTATTTTTTTTTTGTAAGTTTTCATTTCATACCAATTTTCATAACTGTAGTTCCACGGAAATACAATGTGGTTTTGATTACGAAGAGAATTTCATATAAAATTTCATACAACATCTTTCGATGACGTTGATTTAGTAGCTTGATTTTTTTTTGTACTTCAAGGGACCGTAGACCTGAAGATGTGATATTTATTTTAGCTTAATACCACATATATGGAAATAAATGGTATCGACAGACGGACGACAAAGTGATCATATAAAAGTTTCGTTTTTACGTTTAATTTCACGCTTTTGTCTAACAGAACAAGAAAGAAAAATATTCAATACATAATAAACTTTCCCCGAGTGGGAATCGAACCTACTACGCCACGATATCATTGATAATATATGCTATTTTTACTATGTAAAGTTATTATGTTTATTTTGAGCACCATGTATATATAGGAAAACGTTACTTTACTACGGTAGTGTTGTATTAAATAGTATATATTGACAATCTATAAAATGCCTGGCTGAAAGTAGCTTAATCAGTTTTTTTTAAATAGAAACAAACGATTAGGGCCAGTTGTGGCGCAGAGGTACGAGCGTGTGATTGTAAGCGTGACAGAATGTGGGTTCAATTCTCGAGGAATTGAAATATTGAATATTGAGAGTTCTTTAACACGCAATGCCTCTATAATTCAGCGGAAATTGAAAACTAAATGTCTTAACACTAGAATACAGCACGAAGCTAAAAAAAAAAAATAAAATAAAAGGTTATTTATTGATAATTAAAATAATGTATATAGTAGGTATTTTGAAGAAATCGTAATCTATGCCTATGATAAATCGTAATTGAACGCTGTCTGTACATAATTTTATATATATATCGAAAAAATCGGTTGCTACCGGCATTTATCAATGTAATAGAACCCAAAACAATTATTTTTAATTTATACTCGAACTCAAATCCTTGCACAATCAAATAGCGGAACTCAACGCCGCGCTTTATTTTGCTAGAACGGAGAAATAACACAAAAACAATTCTATATCCTCGCCCATATGTCTAATTTCCTAGTCCAATAGTAACCTTAGGGCATGTACATTGTTTGCTAATCAAGTGTTTTCTGTACATTTCGATTATGCGTGACCCCACCGCGGTCGACTATATTAGCTTAATATACCAGTTATTTCATATCTATGAGAAACTTTTTAAATAATATGTTATTTATTGAGGCCAGTCGTGGCGTAGGGGTACAGGCCTGTGAGTGTAAACGACAGGTTGTGGGTTCAATACACACCCGAGGAAATGAAATATTTAAAACACACGCAATACCTCGAGAATTCGGCGGAAAGTGGGAAACGGAAGTATCTTAATAGGATGGAAGTCTTAAAATCTAGGTACCCAAGTTCCCTACCCTGATATGTGCGGGAGTGGCTTTAAGTCAAATTTTAATTTGAAAATATAGTGGCCTTATGTTAATTGTGATTACAGTGAACCACGGAGTGATAAATATATATAGGGTTTTTGTAATCTTGATATATATTTCCTGTATTTTTTTTTAAATGGGTTTTAATAGAAGAAAAAGGAACTATTTTAACCGGATTAATCGCGTATATTTGGTACTTTTATACATTTTTGGAAACCCGACGTTTCGAACACTTTGCAGTAGTCCGTGGTCACGGGTAGACTGAGGTGGCATTCGTCTGTCAGTTGACATAATTATTATATCAAACTACCGCCAACGATTTCTTAATTGCCTCGCGTACTGCCCTGGATTCCTGCAGAATGAGCTGATAGTATCTTGCCCTCTGGTATGGTGGGTTTG
>JAATLQ010033815.1:7285-19491 GCA_013421005.1 Heliconius erato x Heliconius himera | reverse complement strand
AAGCGCGGCGTTGAGTTCTGCCACTCAACACGCAATGCCTCCAGAATTCGGCAGAAAGTGGGGAACGGAGTGTCTTAACACTAGGTTCCCTCTGCCTACCCTGCTGTGTGCGGGATACAGCGTGAAGCTGATTTATTTATTTATTTTATTTTATTATAGTTGTCAATCAATTCTGCTTAAATCAATAATCATGTATTTTAAGCGGGCGAAGCCGTGGGCGGGCCGCTAGTTTATTAATAAAAGAGCGTTTATCTTCATTTTGCACACATTTTGCGGTGTTACTCATCAATAAAATGCACACTACCTTCATTTATAAAATCATATAAAAAGAGTGAATTAATTGAATAAAAGTATTACAAATTAGCAATAAAATTACTAACAGACGTTTGATAGTTAAGTGTCTTCACTAAATTTCAAAATGGCTAATACTTTCAAGTGTTCCAAGCGTGAATTATTACTGCCATACATTGAAGGAGGAAAAAAACTTGAAGCAATCAATATTAGCTATCAATATTTCTTAAAGAAAAGTATCATGTTTCTGTAGACAACATGTGTTTTATTATCAGCAACATTCAAAGGAATCTCATTCGTTCCTTTAATAAACGATGGACGGAAGCGTCCCGGTAAAAGGATTCGTTTTTTAAAAAAAAACAACAAAAATTATTTAGATTCTGAATATTTGTTAACCTTACTAATCATTGAAGAAGTAGCACCTGAAACCGACCGTCGTCTTCTGGAAAACGCGGAAGACCCTGTGTCCCTATGGGGACTCATCAGAATCAACGAAGAGGTGAAAATACCGCGCTATTTAGTGAATATGGCTGTGGACACATCTGCAATGTCTACGTTTAGGGCTTACGTTCCATAGGAGAATTAGAAGCAAAACTCGTAGAAAAACTAAGGCTTGCTGACCGAGATACAATGTCTCTGTATTTGAATCTCATAGAAAACGCAAGTCAGAGCAAAATGCTATCGGATCAAGAGAAATTGAGTGTTTTCATTGATTTGGATTTAACAAAAGCGCAATACATGTATTTAAGGAATCCAACAAACGAATGAGATCCCAAGAATGCACAAGGTGCGCAAGAATCCCGTAATAAGGAGTATCAAAAATTTCTCCTACATCATGCCAGAAAGTGCTCGCAATCAGCTACAAATGAGGATGTATTTCATACTCTTCTCTACACATCAGATCCGTACATTTCCAGTCATAGAAAAACATACGAGTATAGCAAAAGTGTGAAGGCACTTGATGAAGATACCCTAGATCTTTTAAAAGTGAATGAACTTATTATGGATCCCGAAGTTCACCAAGTATAATTAAATATAATATACTTATTATGTAATATACATTCATTTCTAATATTATTCTACTTGTAAATCAGTTTTTGTAAATTTTATATTTTATTAAAAAAGTATGTGTAATCACTACTATTAATTTCTTACTCAAATAGATAACAGCTTAAGAAACATTGTTTTTTAATAAACTAATTTAATAATACATTTTTATTACTACTATAAAGCGTCATTTTATACTTTATACTTGTGCAAAAATTCAATTGTTTATCTTAACAAATAAAAAAGTTATCGATTTTTGATCTGATACAGACCTCGATTGCCCATAGTGCACCGGAGCGAAGAAATGGAAATATAAATTTAAGTCAATATTTCACATCCTCGAGTGGGGATCGAACCCATAACTAGTCGGTTTTACAGTCACACTTCTTGCCGCTGCGCCACGACTGGCCTCAAATTCCTTCCAAGGCCTTGGTCATCCGTTATTAATTGATAAAAAATCTTAGGAATCTATTGCATAAATATATTCAATATATTCCTAAGACTAATGTCTACTAGGACAGGCAAAGTGAAAAAAAACCATAAAAATACTTGTTACTTTAATAATGATTATAAAAAAAATACTTAAAAATATTTATTACTTTAATAATTATGAACAAAGATATTGTATTTAGCTACCCATATTAATCTAAACAAGATGAAATTGTATACAGGCATGTATTTAGGTACATTGGGCCTATTTTAAATCTATTTAATAACTTTTTTATTGTACTAGGCGTTGATAATGACTTCATTTCTAGCCCGCATCTCAGACATGATAAAGATAATTCAAACCAGCCACGTCCCCCGCGAACTGTCTCTCATAGTAATTAAGTGCACGTGTCGTTCAAATAAACATTAAAGGAACTGTTACTACTCATACTGTAAACATAAAAACTATGAGACTCAATTTTTTACATAAATATAGCCTAAAAGTGAGTCCATATTAGGACACTAACTATCTCGGTTAATTTTTAGGCTATCTCATTATAAACAGGCTTCTAAAATTTAAATTCACACCATAAATTGAAATTTAAGTTAATAACTTAAATTTCAATTTGGTCTGTATTCACAGAATTAAAAAATATATATTATTATTTTTATTTAATACTTAATTATTAATATTTAGTACATACTATGACACAACAGACACTTGGTCCGTTTTATCTAAATTCTAAATACTAGCGACTTCGCCTGCGTACACCTTATAATGCTTTTATGCTGCATTTGCCATAAGATAATGAATATTAACTCAATTATATAATTAATTCATACATTCAATAATTTTGAGAAAGTGCAAGCACTACATGGCTGCTTGCGAGGACGAAATCGGCGACAAGGGCGCCCCCCGCAGGACTCGTGCATATGCTTGCGGCCGTAAACGGAGCGTTGAATTATTTTAAATTTACATTTTCTCAAAAAGTATACGTTCAAATTATACTTGCTATAAAAGCCAAAGCATATCTATAAAATTTTCTTGATTATGGAATAATTTTCGCTCGTAAGTTTCAATATCTTTATCATATAAAAAAAATGAAATGAATTTTCAATTATTTTTTGTCACAAAATATATTTTTATCATAAGAAAATATACCTATATAAATGTATCTTTATATCATTTTTATAATTGCTACTTAGACGCTAGAACTAGATTAATTTCTAAGAGGGTTTTTATATAGATAATATATTTTAAAAAAACCGATCAAATGCGAGTCGTACTCACGCACCACAGCTTCCGTAACAATTTCAAGATGTAAGTCAATGAGATAATATGGGAATATTGGATAAAAATTGACAAAAGTTAGCGAATCTTTTGTAAAAATGAGCCACAATTATAAGCTTGTACCTATATTTTTCTATGAAATACCTATATATTTTGATTTTTCAGATTTTTTTCCTTTAAGTTCTCATTTCATATCAAATTTCATAACGGGAGATCCACAAAAATACTCTAGATTTCTCTTTTTAATAAATTTTGTTTACGCGGCGAATTTCATATAAAATGCAGCAAAAACGATGCATAAATGCTCGTATCTTTTGGTTGTGATGACTTAGAAGCAAAAAATTAGGTTTGTTTCTAAAAATCATATACCTAAATATTTGATATTAATTTCAGCTTGATACCTCAACGCAACCTCGAGACAAGTGGTCTTGACAGACGAACAAACGGATAACAAAGGTATCCTAGTTTTTACCTTTCAAGATACGGAACCCTAAAATATATATATATAGATGAGTGTTTTAAGCAACCGAAGTTATCAACAGCTAGCAGAGGAATTCAAGCAATAAATTCCAGTATATATTAGTGCGTCATACCCTAATGCGATCGAATGACGAAAGTAACGGTCTTGATAACGAGGACTATAAAATCGGGGAGTCACTTGAGTGCTTTGGGGTGCGATTTGATAAGGAATATGGAATATGGATTATATGCGGCATGAACAGTCAAACGATATTTTACATTAAATAATGTAGCATGCTTCATTTTATTAATATACTTAATAAAATTAATGTATAACTATAATATAAATAAAAGCTCCTTAAAATTGTTGTTATCTTGATTTTAAGTAAAATATCTACACAATTGGATACATCATGCAAGATAAAATAGACGAATGTACTTAATTAATTAAACAGCAGTTTGAAACCTTTTTCAGCATAAAGCAGGGCAGGTAGAAGAAAATCAAGTGCCTAGACACTCCGTATTTTAAATATATTTTACAAAATTAATGAACTCAACATTAAAACCATAAACAACAAGAAAATAAATGTAGATAGATAGATTCACCCTTGCCCATAATAGTATGAGTAAGAAATATTAACATATAAGAGTGTTATTTATTCAAATTAGTAGTCATCAAAATGCCTTCACGCTTATATTTACCTATCGTTAAGGTAACATGAGCTTTCATGAAAGAATTTTAATTCGATTCGTTCTTCGCTATAAAAGTAAATAATTACACATAAATTAATTTTATTACTATGTCATAAACTCCATAATTTGTAATTCTATATGACAATTTAAATAAAAATATATAAATCATTTCTTTTTTTCTTTTTTCCAGATGGATCTGAAAAATCGGCTTTAACTTTACAGAAATAGTCGAAGAAATAGCCTAAGAGCCACAAAGGCAGTGATATAAAGAACTACCCTTGTGCCTTTTCTATATTTGTATTCCAAGAGAAATTCAACCCTTATATTTTATCTCACTTCCTCTTAGAGGAGTAGTATTTCCTGTCACATTTCTTCCTGCAATGGCGGATGCTGTAAGAAAAACAACGGTGGGGACAAAAGTTTGAAGGGGAAGGGTGCTCGTTCGAGTGAAATACGACGACTTACGGGGCAAACTTAGAAGGGAGATAATCAATAAGCAGGCGTATTAACTAAACATCCAAAATCTGGTTGAGTAATAAGTTAAATGTATTATAAACTGACTTACTTACCCATTTATTTATTTTTTTATATGTATAATCCATAAGTATTATGTAAATTTGGTTAAAATAAATAAATGATTGTGTCTAAGCTATAGGTACCTATGTTGTAAGGTTAGTCGTATAAGTAACTATTACATACTATATATAATTAATAAAATTTTGGTTATGTCTATGACTTTTATGATTATTAATTTATTTGATAAAGATTATTTCATAACTTTTATTGTAATAATATTAATCACCTTAACACTAGGTTCCTTCTGCCTACCCTGCCGTGTGCGGGATACAGCGTGAAGCTGTTTAGTTTTTAATATGTATCACCTAAATTGGCCAAAATAATAAAAATATAATTAATAAAAATAAATTTCTTCATCCTTCATTTTCCTGCTTATACATAAATGATAAGTATCTATAATAATTGGATAATTGGTTATTACATAGGTACATAAACTAAAAAGTTACATTTGAGATTAACTTTTATATAATCAATTTAATAAATTAAAGGCGTTGCGTGTTTTTTTTTGAACCAAGCTTTTACCATTTTATCACATAAATAAAGTAATAGCCTGATTATATTAAGTATGAAGGTAATAATTAATATAAAAATATTTAAATACACAAATACACATTTGCCCTTGTTTTTTTTTTTCTTCCAATAAAATATAATATTATTTTATATCGATTAATTAAAATTGAGAGCACAAATTGTGAATGTAAACGCGACTGATTGTGGGTTCGATCGGGATCAGGAAATAAAATATTTATTTAAATTTATATTTTCATTTCTTCGCTCTGGTGTCGAGATTCGCGCGGCGTTGAGTTCCGCCACTCAGCACGCAATGCCAACATTCGACGGATCGTGGGGAATGAAGTGACTTAACACCAGATTTCCTGTGCCTACTCTGCTGTGTGCGGAATACAGCGTGAAGCTGATCTATTTAAATTTATTTTCATTTCTTCAACAAAAGAAAACTAAATAAAATTTAATAAACTATAAACCTACACCCACACAAAATGTATAAAAGACACACCTACCTAAGTACCCAAACTATAGGTATATTATAAAGAGAAATAGAATTTTACAGTTTTATCGCCGCCGCGGACGATGGGAAGTGCCCGGAGCTCGCAAAGTCCCATCTCCGTTGATTAGCAAGCACTAGAGGGATTTAATGATTACTTTCAGCCGTGTAATTATGTTCGACCTACCGCCAAGTTACGGCCGCGGTGATGGCCGGAGCGTAATGGATCTCATATGTAGGTACATACCTACTGTACTTGTATTTTAAAGTTAGAACTATTATACAATGTTTGTAAATTAATTTTGGTTTATTATTTTATTTAAAAAAATACAAACATGAAACTGTATAGGTACGCTTAAAAAAGAAACAAGCCCAATAGCATAGAATTGTGTCATAAAATATACACTAATAATATTTTTTTAGCAAAATAGAAAGGTTAAATGAAAATGGATCTGCCATTTATATTTTATAGAGGAACTTCTCTTAAAGAACATTAAATTGGTTAAATGGAATGGAATGGTTCCCGATGTATGATCCTTCTTTCTGATTTACAAAAAAGACGCTGATTGAGTACGATAGTTGCAGGTTAAGGCACCATCTCGAAAAATATTTTTTAACTAGTATTTCCTCGGTCTGTTAATACAAAATACAGCGTAATTCTCTGGGTTTTCTTATCATGCCATGGAAAAAAAACAAACGGACGACTTCGAGAGAAAGAAACGAAAGGAAAAATATATGAACAATTTTAATTCAAATATTCTCCTACTACCTTGTACTTGTATTAAAATAAATAAAAAAAGTAGAAATTGAACCAACCTCAGTTAACTTTAATGAATAAAGACTTCATATAAATCATATGAGTAATAGCTAAAGAAACTTATGTCCCATAAATTCTGAACTTGATTTATTCAGGTATAGATAGTGTGTTACATTAATTTTCGTAAATTTCTTATTAAGCATTTTGTTACTAATAATGTATCGTTGTTTTTAAATGATTATTAGAAAATATCGTGGGACTTAAAATATGGATGAAACACCTAAAAGCTCTTACATTAAAACAGAGCCATCTAGGTATTTAAATAGGAACTTACTCAAATGTGCATACTGAAGTGCGACATCTCTTATTGAAATAAATAATAATAATATTATAACTTTTCATAGCGAGTCAACAAAACGTAAATTTAAATTATTGATATATTAGATTTATATTTAAGAAAGAATATTAAAATAAATTAATATAAAAAGGTTTATATTGCTTATAAAAAATAAGGTATTCAGAATGTTATGATAGAATATTTTAGTTTCATAAAATTGTAAAGAGCCATCTGTCGCTATGTTAATGAACTACTATATAAGAAGAAAGCGCTCAGCTTACTTTCGAATAGATTTTCTCTTACGGTTACGTACTAACGTACTTCTGAAGATGCTTTCTAATATAGCTCCATCTATGAGATAATAAATGATTTAAATATGATAGAAAATTTTGCAATCACGTTCGCGAGGCAAATTTTGCAGACACGTTCTTTGCATTTGTGTGGTTTTTTTTATTAGAAAATAATAAAAATATATTAATTCGTTTACGCTGAACATTGCATCCTCATAATTTTTCTTTTGTCTTTTGTTGCTTTTGTCTTGTTTTGCTGCTGTATGTTTGCGCTGAGTTATTAATGAATCGTCCCGTTTATCATCAAAAGCGTGGGGTCTACAATTGTTTTTCCTTTTTTACTACTTGGTTATATATCAGATCACATAATATAATTTTTTTTAGGTTACGTAATATTTTTTTTTGTACTATACCCATTTTTTATTGTCCCTTTTAAAAAAGTAAAACAAATATTAAGAAATTAATATGTGATGTTGCTGTCAGGCTAGAAGTGTGGGCTAGTTGTCAAAAATCAGTATAAACCGGCTTAGATCAATCAAATAGCATTACATCTAAGTACACATATATGGACACTTACACAAATGCAAAGCTTACCTTAGATTTCGCGGACTCGACATGTTATTATAAAATTCGGGAGGAAAAAAGTGCAAAGAATCCATAGCACTTGGCGCTCCGTTCCTTCTGGGTACCCCGTTAAAGATACAGTGTGAAGCTAAAAAATCTATAAGGGCAGTTTTTAATTTCTATTTAGGTAAGTAGGTACTCCGGATTGGAATCCGGTCGTGATTTGAGGCCGGTCGTGGCGCAGCGGCACGAGGTGTGACTGCAAAACCGACTGGTTGTGGGTTCGATCCCCACTCGAGGAGATGAGATATTTACTTAAATTTATATTTCCATTTCTTCGCTCTGGTGTCGAGGTTAAGCGCGGCGTTGAGTTCTGCCACTCAACACGCAATGCCTCCAGAATTCGGCAGAAAGTGGGGAACGGAGCGTCTTAACACTAGGTTCCCTCTGCCTACCCTGCTGTGTGCGGGATACAGCGTGAAGCTAATTAATTTTTTTATTTAAGTACTCAGAGCACATTTTGCAAATTAACAAAACGTTGCCTGCATGGAAAATCAATAGAAAATGAGAGGCACACATGACCTACCTAGGTAAAATCCTTAAGGAAAACGCTCCGTCACTACACAACGCTGCGCCATTAAGTAAATAAAACTAGTCGATTACCTACCTACATTCGTACTACTAAGTATTCTTACACTTATTTATTGATATTACCTACACACCCACCATTGAGGCCGGTCGTGGCGCAGCGGCACGAGGTGTGATTGCAAAACCGACTGGTTGTGGGTTCGATCCCCACTCGAGGAGATGAAATATTTACTTAAATTTATATTTCCATTTCTTCGCTCTGGTGTCGAGGTTAAGCGCGGCGTTGAGTTCTGCCACTCAACACGCAATGCTTCCAGAATTCGGCAGAAAGTGGGGAACGGAGTGTCTTAACACTAGGTTCCCTTTGCCTACTCTGCTGTGTGCGGGATACAACGTGAAGCTAACCCACCATGTAAAGAAATAATTTCTTACATAGAACAATCCATAGGTGCGTGGAGTGGGGAAGAAAGTTTAATAGTAGTGGAATGCCACGTAGCCAGATGGTGGCTATGATATTAGAAACGTATCATAGCAACCATCTATGATATTAGGTAGAAATCATGTCGTACATTTGTATAGTAAAAAAGGAAAAACAATCGTAGACCCCACGCTTTTAATGATAAACGGGATTATTCATTAATAACTCAGCGCAAACATACAGCAGCAAAACAAGACAAAAGCAACAAAAGACAAAAGAAAAATACAACAGTTTTACCATAATAATGACGTGATTACAAAAAATCAGTTTGGATTTCAACCCGGTAAAGGTAGAATAGACCTATTAGCTAAATTTACTGATGAAATAAACCAACATTTAAATCACAAAAGACATGTAGGTATGTACTTGTGCTTTTTATCGACTTTTCACGTGCATTTGACACTTTGCAACATAAACAGCTAGTCGAAAAGCTAAGCTAGTAGAATTGTGGTATTCGTAGTCCCTTACTCACTTGGTGTGTAAATTACCTCAACAACCGCTCTTATACTGTTAAAATAAACGATTCATTTAGTAAACCAGTACCAGTGACAGAAGGTACAGCTCAAGGGTCAGTCTTGGGCCCATTGCACTTCTTATCTTATGTCAATGAGATGAGCAATTATATCAAACATTGCTCATGTTATCAGTTTGCAGATGATATATGTCTGCTAGCTGTTAGCAATAATCCAGATAAAGCCACACAATTGCTACAAACGAATTTTAACTGCCTTATAATATGGTGCCATGATGCGGGACTAGTACTAAATTCTAGTAAAACTAAGCTAGTAATAATTAAATCACCTTATACAAGGCAGTTACCCTTAAAACCTTTAATCGCCCATAATCATAACTACCTGCATGTAGCTACAAATAGATCATGCAGTTGTCCATATATCGAAATTGTTAACAAACACAATCTTGGACTTATTATTGACAATAAATTCAATTGGACTCATCAAATTGACCATGTTTGTAATAAACTCAGGCAATTCTTAGCTGTGATTAAAATTATAAAAAATCGTATACCCTTCAAGCTGTTGTTGTATTACTCCCTAGCCCACTCATATATACAATATGGACTGGAGCCTTATGGCCGAACTTATAAAATTTACCTTGACAAAATATATAATCTACAAGTTAAAATAATAAAGAATTTAGTTTCTAACAATATACTACGCAAGTATCATAACAATGAATCTGAACTGTTTACATTATTAAAAATCCTTCCTGTACATAGCCAATTAAAATTCAATTTATTAAAAAAATACTTTATTTGTAATGAAATTAAAATTACCGTTGAACATTCTATACATACGCGAACTGTCTCTAGAAAGCAGTCACGGACAATACGAGCTAACAACGCTTACGGCTAACGCACTTCGGCCTACCTCGTACCGAGAATAATAAATGATCTCCCATTAAATGTATGTAATGTTATCCATAAAGAAAATATAAAAAAGTGTTAAAAAAAATCATTTGTTAATAGTATTTAACTTTATTTATTTTATTAATTAACTTTTTTATAAATTTACTGTGAAATCTTATTAATTATTTAACTTTATTGCAAATTAGAATTGTGTAATTTAAGATCACTTTTTTAACATCATTACAAACCTTTTTGGTTTTTTAGATGTGGTCAAGATCCCACTTCTAGGAAATGAATACTACACGGATTTGTTGTTGTTTGCGATCAAATGGTTCAAGTCGATAACAAAAACAGCCCAGAGATGAAAATAGAATTCCAAGTGGGACTGAATCTGGCTCAAAACAAGTCCGATTGACGTGAGACTGTAACGCTCGCTACGGTTGTGGGCTCGAATCGACTCGTGGAATGCCATTGTCGCTCCATGGTTAGCTCCATGGCCCGTTAGAGTATTTGGGGACCCAATGATCTGTGAAAGGCTTGACATTTTGGCTTTGCGTAGAGACGTCTCCTCATTCTGCGTTCTAAACTGTTCGACCTGCCGCTGAATTTTCTAATTGCCCTTCATACCACAACCTCATATACTCAAATGGGGCCGTTCAAGTATTACGTAAGCACTGTAGGGGGGCGGGGGGGTCTTGGGTTTGCTTATTTTTGACGTTTTCAATGAAATATTTGTAAGAGGATTGCTTATTTTTGATGACATAGGGGAAGGGGGGTCAATAATTGCAAAAAAACTGCTTACGTAATACTTGAACGGCCCCATAGCCATCCGCACTATTTCTGTATGTGGCACTACACTAATATGCGGCGTCAAAGGAAATAAAAATAACATACTTACCTACGACAGTGTTTTTAGATGGGCACTACTTGGGTACCTTCAAAAAGCGCGTTTATCTCCACTTCAAAGGCCGGTAACGGTCCTGTAGGTCCTTTCAGGAGCTCCAAACCAACCAACACCGAATGAAGGACATGGGCGGCGGTGATCATCTACCATCCGGTGAACGGTACGCAAGTTTGCCTTGTATTTTATATTATTATTTTATATTATTATACGCTATTCTGCAGTCTGTTAGACAATTTGGTGACATAGGGGTGAAGGGGGTAAAAAATTGTAAAAAAATACGCTACTGCTTACGTAATACTTGAACGGCCCTCTAAGAAAAAATATTATACACTCTATAGTAACTGGTATCAATTAAAAAAAAATAGTAGTGTTAAGACACTCCGTTCCCCATTTTCTGCCGAATTCTGGAGGCTGCGTGTTGAGGACAGCATGCAGGACTCAACGCCGCGCCCGACACCGGAGCGAAGAAATTTAAATATAAATTTAAGTAAATATTTCACCTCCTCGAGTGGGGTTAGGACCAACATCCAGTCGGTTTTACAGTCACACTTCGTGCCTCAAATCGGTATCAATCCATCCATACCTATATTATAAATTCAAAATATTGTCCTTTAAATAATGTTTAAAAAAGTCCGCGATACACATACCATGTTTATCTCTGAAGCTTGGGCAAAGTAACACAGTAACAACAAGTAACCATTTTAATTAATTTACTTTATATTTATCGGGTTTTTGTTGTATGTATTTTCTATAATTTGATATTGATCCTTATGAAAATGAATATAATAGTCACTTTTAGCATTTCATCTAGATTGAAATTATAGTTCACTGTATAACATTCTAACAGATAATTAAGGAGATGTCACTGATTCGAAATAACCTAGCATACGAGCGCCATAGTATGACCGACGCGAACGGGCAGATGACTTTGACGGTTTTGTAAATTTTCATACATTTTCGAACTACTGTTAATTTTTATGTAATTATTTGCTGTTTATAATTAATTTATACTTTTCTTTGGTTCTTCGCTTATTCGAGGAGCAGATTAGTTAGATTTTCATAAATTTCTTGGTGTGGTGTAAGTTGCGGCCCTGCGCGGCATCGGTGTAATATTATTTAAGTATTAAGGAGAG
>JAATLQ010033814.1:0-19491 GCA_013421005.1 Heliconius erato x Heliconius himera | reverse complement strand
GGCCGGGCATGGCGGGCTCCTGCTCGACACTGCGGTGCGGCCGGTGCGGGCGTCCGCGGCGCGCGCTGCACGCCACTGGGCCGCGCACCGCCCGCGCCCGCGCCCGCCGCCCTGCGCGCGCACCTCCGCACCGCGCCGGCCTGCACCGCGTGCACCGGCACCACTACACTACCATCACGCAACCACCACACACCATACAACCTACACTCGATAACAATTGATATACTACTACTTTTTCTTTTACTTAGAAAAATCTTACGTAGAAAATATCTATTGTCTTAATAAAAAAAATTAACATTTTTACTAAGAAAACATAAATACGTAAAAAAGAGAATAATAACTGAATAATATACGAATTGTTTGTTACATACATCTATCTATACCATACAATTATACACTATAAAAAATTGTCATAAAATCAGTTCAAAATATCTGTTTCTTGTAAAAGATACAGTCACAAAGCTCCTGTATAAAGAGCGCCTACGAGACAGTCTGGCGATGGCCCAACCTTCCAATAAAGTTTTCCTAATAATCATAATATAAGAAATTAGTGAAACGTACGTTTTTATATATGTATGTTTTATATATAAAATAAAGAAATCTTAAATATATAAATAGTAATATAAACATATGCTTCTAGAGATATAAATATCAATATTACCTATAGTATTTGTATGAACAAATATTTTGTGACGTAGCGTTTATTTTGTAGCTGTGTTTTGTGCGTGATACACGAATCCTCGACTCGAATATAATGTAAATTTTATTTGAGTAAAACTTAAAGAAACCTTAACATTCTTCATCGATATCTTACTTTAATTATTCTAATTAATTAATTAATTACAATGTCATAAATTTATTAATAGAAGCGTAAAATAGTCAACGTAAATAATATATATTTTTATATTTTTTTTGCATCAGAATGTAACCCACACATTGCAGGGTAGACAGGGGGAAACTAGCCACCACTTTACTCCGTTTACTTAGACTGTAGAGAAACTAAGGTATTATATTATATTGTTGTATTATAGTATTATTAGTATTGGTATGTAAAGTGCGGCGTTGAGTTCCGTCTCTAAACACGCAATGCCTCCAGAACTCGGCGGAAAGTGAGGAACGGAGTGTCTTAACACTAGGTTCCCTCTGTCTACATATATATATCATAAGTACCTATACTACATATTATCTTTTATTTATTTACGTGTACTCTTCTTGATACTCAAACTCCTCTCTTTTTATCTGTAAGAGATTGTTTAAAGCAATAAGATCGCCCTTGCATACATATTAATATTTGCTTATTTTCCGCGCCATTTTATTTTTTTCTTATTTTTTCGCGCTGTATCCCGGATTAAGTAGGGTAGGCAGAGGGAGCCTAGTGTCAAGACACTCCCATTAAGACACTTCCGTTTTGCAGTTTCCGCGGATTACAAGGTACTCTTCCAAGGATGGGACAAGGGTTCAAGTAATCCGTGGCTAGGGCTACAGAAAGAAGAACCTTCTCATAATAAGAGCAGTCTCAAGTAAAACTGCCTTCTACATCCGGTTCTTGATCCAACAGTGAAGTGAGAACCTCTTAAGATATTGTTTGGGGCTCTTCGCTTTTAAACCGTTTAGTGAAACCACTATCGGCACAATGATAATTGCATTGATATCCCACATGGCAGTAATGTCATGGGCTAAGACGACTTCACCTTAACGAGATTGTCGTTATGTGGGATACTAATATCAACAATCACAGCGCAGCGCGCCACTCAGCAATATACCTGTCAGTAATGATGGATAGATCCTAGTAGAGCAAAGCACAGCTATTTTTAAGAACAGACGTGGGATTGTAAGCCTGCTGTAAGGCAGCGCATTACAGCAGGCAACATATTGAAGAGTAAGTTGCTGGTATATCATCTTGGTAATTTGATTGTGTCTATGCAAATATTGACCGTTAGTAAGATGAGAAAAACCAGAGAAAATGTACTTGGGGACTCCCCATGTCGATGACATGCCTATCTTTCATAATATATCTCTGGTAGTTCTGTGTGTTGATAGCTTCGTCCACAATTGCATAGAAAATAGAGAAAAAAATAGATAAAACCTTCAGTTTTCCCGAAAAGACCCCCGAACTGTAACTAAGATAAGATGGAAGCAATATCCATGTCCTAGCCTATAAGAAGCTCTATGGAATCCACCATGCAGCTTCTTATTTTTCCACATAGCCACGCGATTAAAAGTAGTAAGTACATGCCTACGCCGGTTCTTTTTACCCAAGGAAAAAGGAGTAAGGCCTTTGTCAACTGCCACGACATCCTTATCCTCCATCCGTGCATATCTACGTCAATCTTGAGAAAAAAAATCTCAAAGACTGCACACCTCGTGGTTATGGAGGTTCTTGATATTCAAGAAGCCCCGATTTCCACACTTACGCGGGATATACAAGCTTACTACAGACGAACGCAGATGGTTCATTAGATAGTTCGTCAATGGTATACACACCATCTAACTTGGTCTGTGTCCATCTTACAATGCCAAAAATATAGACTGGAAGCGACATAACCCTACCGTGAAAAGCACGCACCTTGTTACCATCAGATAAAAGGCTGTCAAGCACTTTTTTTTCCTTTTTTCGGGATACAGTATGAAAATTCCAGTTGAACTACTCAGATTCTTCAAAACCTTAAATACTTTTCATTTACTTATTTATTATATTGGCTTACAAAATGCACTGACTTGCAAAGGTATCTGGTACTTACGAACAAAGTGCTTGTGATCCATCTAATGTAATATATGGTTGTATGCAGCCTTGCAACCAATTATTATAGGCTTAATCGGACATAATCGATGCCGTTGCAGTTTGGTAGTTATGACCATCTTGAATTGATAAGAGTATATCAATATCGAGGCCAGCAGAAGCGCATGGGCACGAAGTGTGACTGTAAACGCGACAGGTTGTGGATTCGATTCCCAATCCCTCGACTGGGAAGACTGATCTCCTCAGATGAAATATTTAATATTTTCATTTCTTTCAATTTCAATTTCAATGTCCATATTTTATCGGTGATATTGCTCACATGCAATTGCTGTGAGTTTTGCTGAGTATACATAATATTAAAAACTGTTTTAGCTAAATATTGTTGCAGATACATCTGTAGATAATAAATCTCCACTCGAGAAATAAAAAAAATATTAAAATATATATTTTTAATTTCTTTCGCTCTAGATTCCAGGCAAAGCATGTTGAGTTCCACCACTCAACACACAATGCCTTAACTTAACTTTACACTAGGTTCCCTTTGCGTATCCTGCCTTCAGCGGGATACAGCGTGAAGCTGAAAAATTCTATAAAAATACCTTTATTAATAATATTGTAAAAAATAGAGTCGTTCTTAGAAAGCCAACGACACGTGCTATTATTGGTATTGATTGTATACAACCTTGAGATCATGGCTTCAACGTAATAAGTGTAATAACTCCACTTAAATAAACCCCAATGAATAGTCTTCAATAGATGCCAGATGTGGAGTGGGGGGTACGAGCGGGCGACTGTAAGCACGACAGGTTGTGGATTCGATTCCCACTCGACGAAATGAAGTATTTAATATTTTTATTTCTTCACCTTGGCGTGGAGGTGCGGGATATATGATGAAGTCAAAAAAAATAGTCTTCAACCTATATGCAGATATTAAAGAAATCTGTTAATCAATGTCAGAGTCAGCATTGCTAAAAACGAAGTAGATTATATTATGTTTCTCTTTCCTTAAGGGTCGAGTTCAAAAGAACATGGTTTTTATAAGATTTGCGTGTAGACACAATTCTAAAACATATAAGCTACTAAGAATATATAAAAAGTTTTACTATAATGCATCAGCATGAGTAACCTTAGATAATAACACAAATATAGTCGTCAGATAATGCTTAGGAATTATGGAAAATGTGACGATCTCAGCTGGGACTACAGAAAAGAGTTTGGACGGACTGACAATTGAGTCATTGGATGAAACTAATCGGACGTCCATTAGTTTTCCTTCCTTCACTACAATTACAACAATTTTCCCCATTATTACTAAGAACTATTTTCTAATTATATTTGGTTTAAAAGTGAAACTGAAAAATTCCACTATTTAAATAATTTTATAATCGATACAATCAAACAATTTTTTTTTTTTTCAAAAAAAAAACAATTGCAGTCCAGACCGATTTGAATTTTACAAGGAACATTCGGATTTGGGTAGATGAAGGCGAAGTAGTGGGCCAACTGTTATCTTTATATATTTATATTTTTTTATATTTATAATTAATAAAAAAATGTTTTGATTATATAAGAATTGATTATAAAATTATTCCAATTTTGTAATTGTTTTTTTTATTTTTTAGACAAAATTCGAAAGTAATGTTTTTTTTTAGAGTTTATCATTATTTTTTTAATATTCTACTGCTCACTCGTAGCTCGTCATGGCCCCGGGGCACAAAGTGTGACTGTAAACGCGACTGGTTGTGGGTTCGATTCCCACTCGAGGAAAAATATTTTTAAAGTTTATTGAGGCCTAGCGCGGGTTTGACTTTCGCCACTTAACATGCAATGCTTCCAGAATTCGGCGAAAAGTGGAGAACGGAGTGTCTTAACACTAGGCCTTCCCTCTGCCTACCCTGCTGTGTGAGACATATAGCGTGTTATCGGCCACGACTGACCTCTAATTAATTAATAGATAAAGATCAAAGCAAATCAGCTTCACTAATAGATAGATTGGCTTATATCTAAATAAGATAAATTTTATCCCAATTTGAGTAAGTTATTAAAATGTAAATAAGAGAACCTTGCTATCGACGAAAAAAAAACTAAAATCTTATATAAATAATGAATAAAATTTCTTCTACTTGAACTTCTATTTTAATTGACTATAATTATATGTACAACTAAATTCTCATTGTCATATAGGTAGACCACTGTATACTTTGTTTCAAGCTTAAATCAGGTTTCGCTTTTAAGCGGTCGCGTTTATTATTCTATATAATAAGATAAGTAAGCTTAAGACGCCAAGATGGCGGTTTGGCACAAAGACAATTTTTATATAAAAATATTGCTTACACTGCAACAGCACTCAAATGTGCCCTCATAATACATTCTTTGAAATATTCCAAAATAACAAACATAACCTAGATTTTAGATTGGAAGCGGCATTTTTATGTATGTTTGAATAAAATCTGCTGTGTCGTATGTGCATTACTTAATATAATAGCTTTAGGTTTGAATCTCGGCTGTGACAAAATTATGAATATTAACATGTTCTCTACTTAAACGAAGTGCAATACTACGAAGGGAGCCTCTACGTGGAAAGTAATGATTGCAGATGTTTTTTAATCCGAAGGCGGTACAATATGAAATGGAAATTATCTTACCTATCTCATTATATTTATTTGTATTTCATTTATATTTCACCGCATCCCGCACACAGCAGGGTAGGCAGAGGGAACCTAGTGTTAATACACTCCGTTCCCCACTTTCCGCCGAATTCTGGAGGCATTGCGTGCTGAGTGGAGAAACTCAACGCCGCGCTTTGCCTCGACACCAGAGCGAAGAAATGGAAATATAAATGTAAATAAATATTTCACTTCCTCGAGTGGGGATCGAACGAAAAACCAGTTAAGTTTACAGTCACACTTCGTAAATCTGCGGTACGATCGGCCTCTATCTCATCACATTATTATTTAAAAATTATAATTATTTACGACAAAAATCTCATATCTTCCTTGTTGCACTATTAAAAGGGAACCAAAAGAATAATAAGAGTTTAAGTCCATTAAAAATCACTGAATTTGAAAAAGTATTCAACAATAGTAAATTCAAAGAGACAAGAAAAATGAAAGCCACGTTTCCGCGGGTACCTACAGATTAAATGGGTCACAAAAAGATAAGTGACCTATTAATAGAACAGAAATATGTTGCAACTTGAAAGTTTCATCCATTGTAGTTCCGAGATGCCGGTGAAATATTACTACTGCAGCTCTCCGCGTACTCGTCGTATCTTTTATTCTCTATTTTCTCCATCTTTCTTTAAAACTATTTGAATGCAAAACGCTCTGAATGCGCTGTATTAGAGATTTTTTTCAATTTTATTGGTATAAGTTAAAAATAAGTGCGGCATTGGAGTTTTTAATTTGCGTGCCTGTGCACTTTGTTAGTTTAAGTACATTTGCGATAATGTTTGTGTTTCCCTTTTTTTACTAAAAATATTAGTTTCAAAAAAGGAATATTTTTTTGTAATATTTTAAATACTGAATACATCAATTCAGTGTTTTAATGATGTGAAAAAAATTACTTTTTTTAAAATTATGTTTTTTTTTAATAATAGTTTTAGAATAAATATATTTATATTTAGAGTACAAATTTACTTGTACTCCTTTATAAAAAAAGTGAAATGTGGCTTATATCCTGCTGCAAAAAAAAAAAACAATTTAAGAAAATAATTATTTAAATGTTATTTAAACTTAATAATTTTAATATAAATAATAAGAATAAAATGTAATAATTTTATCTCCAGTTTTAATTTTTCATTTTTTTTTAATCTTCAATTTAAAAAAATAGAAAAATAGAGATTGAGACACAATAAGTAATTGATAATACGTTTTTAACCCCAATGAAAACAAAGGAGTGTTAAAAGTTTGATGTGACTGTATTTTTGTATGTCTGTCTGTGGTGTCGTAGCTCCTAAACAAATGAACCGACTTTGATGATGGTCTTAAGCGAGAGTGTTTGTACTCGTAATTGAAGATAATGTTTGACGATTATTAGATTTTTTCTAGTGTTTTTTTTTTTTATATTTAGAGCTTTTTAAGAGTTTACCTCATTTTCTGACAATTTAAAAGAACACGATGTTTCAATACGTATAAAAATATATGAATTTTTAATAATATGTAAATTCTATATGATTCTTTATCCAAGGTATAGGAAAAAGAACCGTTTTAACATAATATTTGTAAACATTTCGCTGTTCATTACTTACTCATTGAGCACTTGAATAGTTAATTCAATAAAAATCAGATTAGATAGTTCCTCTCGCTTTATTTTATATATGCTCCGATAAACAACCTGTAAAACTAAAGCGCACTATAGTGAACCAGTTACAGTTGCCATGAATGGGCTATTATAAATTTAAATAAATATAAATTTAAATGAATATTCAAAATAGGAAAATATTGAAAAATATATGTTAAATACAAAGGTGGTCATTGAAAGAAATAAAGAAAGAACGAAACGTAAGGTCAGTTTAAATCAAAAGATATGAGAACAAGTGAATGAAGAACAACTTTGGAAGATATGAAATGTATGTGGAAATGCGTTTTGCTGCTGGTAAAAGAATTGACCATGCCTTATCTGCATTGATGAGAAGGTTTCATACGGCTGCGAAACGTAGTCATTACAAAAGAAATAGAAATGGTGTGGAGATGCCATATTTTCGTAGGATGAAGAGGTACACAGAATGGCAGGCTCTGGCGAGGATGTCACGATCAGAATTAAGGAGAACGCTGCTCAGGTGGTTTGAGCACGTCTAGGGTGACGAAATATTGGTAAAAAGATTTATAGATCAAAAGTGCGTGGTAAGAGAGGCAGGGGGCGACCTCCATCGAACTTCGAAAACACGGCATTGATGATACTGGAGGAAAAAGCATATAAAAATAATGAAATCTCCGGAGGTCACGTATGAAGACAGAGAGGTTAGTGACAGTTAACAAGGCAGAAGAGGTGTGCAGAGGCCGTTACATCTTGATCTCAGTTCTTTCTGGCTACCACTTGCCATTAGGTTTTTTTCTTTGGCTAGTCTATCTAATAGTATATCTAAGAGAGTATTTTTGATACTTTTACATACGGGGAATTTTTGCCAAAAACGGTGATTCAAAAAACAAGAAGACCGCCTCAGGCGTTGGAGCTCCTTGCCAAAGTAGAACTATACGATAACTTCAGTAAATTATCGTATTCAGAAACCAAGCTAATGACTAAATCGAATAAGATATTTGACTGTTTTATTATGCTAATCTTCAAAATTAACTGCAGAATTTTTTAAAAGTTACAATTAATAATTAAATTATTTTAGTTTATTGAAACTTTAATAAAAAATAGGCTAATAAAACTTATACAAATAATACACAAATCAAGTATTTCTTATTAAAATTCTATATTATTATATTATAACTGAAGAAAAATAATATTTAGAAATTTATATTCGTATATATAATGACAAACTAATAACTTTTTTCAGCCTTACGATGTATCCTGCATGTTGTAGGGTAGGCTGAGGGAGCCTAGTGTTAAGACACTCCACTCTTCACTTTTCACCGAAATCTGGAGGCATTGCGTGTTGAATGGAGGAACTCAACCCCGTGCTTTGCCTCGACACCAGAACGACAAAATTAAAGATTCAATTTCATCGAGTGGGAATGGAACCCACAACCTCTCGCATACACATTCGCAAGCTTGTGCCCCAACTCCACGACTGGTCACTAATATATTTTTCATAATATCTATATAAGAATGCGTATTAAACAACAAAGTTCAAGTGTATATAATGAAAACATGGCTGCTGCGCTGCGGTGACCTACTGACCGGGGTCGACGCCCGGTGCAACGCGACCGGCAATTGACCCACGGACCTAGAAGTGGGACCTGACTTGGGTCTGATCTTGCGTAAATAATATTCTTACTACGTTACTATAGCTGCTGTTTATCAGCAGCTGGTAGAACCAGCTTAACAGCTATAGCTTATAGCCTAAAATATTGAGAAGGAAATATAATGATACATTGAAATTTTATGCAATTTTTTTAATATTTTTTTTTGCAATGTATAAGAACCTGATAAGGTCTAGGAATAAGTGACTGTACTCTCCATTTGTTCGATTTACCATAACTCCACATTTTTTTTCAAAATTCTCGAATTTGAATCAGCTTCATGCAGTATGCCGCATAAGGCTGGATAGGCAGAAAGAACGTAGTGTTAAGACACTCCGTTCCCCACTTTCCGTATTCTGGAGGCATTGGGTGTTGAGGGACGTAACTCAATGCCGCGCTTTGCCTCGACACGAGAGCGAAGAAATGGAAATATAAACTTATTGTAATATGTCATTACCTCGAGCGGGGATCGAACCCACAACGAGTCGCGTTTACGGTCACACTTTTGTGCCACTACAAGTGACTGAGCCACGACTAGCCTCATCTCGAACTCGATTATTTAATTTCCCAGGTTTAGTGATTTAGAGCGTTACACGCAACGATAAATGGAAAACAATCTAACCAGTATACATTGTTGATCCATTTTATCCATTGCATGTGCATTTTTTATATTAATATATGAAGAAATTTGTTATAGATCTGTCCAGTGATAGCAGGAATCAATTTCATATTTACATAAAAAAATCCAGGAAAATTATATATCTTTCTTTTTGGTTTCATACATACCATATGGGCAAGGAAACCACGTGTTAAAACACTCCTCATTTTCTACGAAATTCGTAGACGAGGCATTGCGTTGATTGACGGAAATCAACGTCGCGCTTTTGCCTTGATACCAGAACGGCACGGCTAAATAATAATAATTCATTCTGCCGAGTGAAGATCGAACCTACAACCGTCGCGTTACAGTCACACTTACCCCCGCGCCACGACAGCTCTTATATTTATGTATGTTTGTATACTATAAATATAAACATTCCTTCCAGTGGCATCTAAACCAACAGCAATGCAATACCACAGACGTCCCACGTCAATTGTAAAGGTTACTATTTTCAATATAATATCAAGCATAGTTACCTACATTACTATAATTTTGTTTATCAGCTTCACGCTGTAACCCGCATGGAGTAGGTAGGCAGAGAGAACCTATTGTTAAGACACTCCACTCCCCACTTTCCGCCGAATTCTGAAGACATTGCATGTAGAGTGGCGAAGCTCTACGTTGCGCTTTTGCCACCACTAATTGACACCAGACCGTAGAAATGAAAATATGAAACATTACATTACCTCGAGTGGGAACCGGACCCACAATCTATCACGTCTGAAGTCACTCGCTCTTACCACTGAGCCACTGGCCTCAACGGCCTACTATAATATACCATATTTATATATATATATATATATCTATACAAACATAAAATTCAAACCATACAAGTACTGAGCGCATTTGCACTCCACCCTCAGCCAACAGAGGACACGGAGCAAACAGCTGATGCCCTACAAACGTCGCTGTTTCATTTCACTTGTTCTTTTATATCTTTGATTTTTGCTATATAATCAAATAGGTCAGCTGTGGAAGACATTCTTTCAGCGAGTCTTCACTTATTATACTTATTGTGAACCGTTCACTTGGCCATGAAGGCTTTTTTTTAAATATGGCCGCATCTAATTTCGGTATTGTATAGTGTAGGTATAATACAAGAAAATAAAATAAATCAGCTTCACGCTGTATCCTGCACACAGCAGGGTAGGCAGAGGGAACCTAGTGTTAAGACACTCCGTTCCCCACTTTCTGCCAAATTCTGGATGCATTGCGTGTTGAGTGGCAGAACTCAACGCCGCGCTTTGCCACCGACACCAGAGCGAAGAAATGGAAATACACATTTAAGTAAATATTTCATCTCCTCGAGTGGGGATCGAACCCACAACCAGTCGGATTTACAGTCACACTTTGTGCCCCTGCGCCACGACTAGCCTCCGTTTAATATTTATTTCTTTAATATTTAATCGTTTAATATTTCTATGTAATAAAGAAAATAGCTACAGTTTTTGATTAGTTTAGATGAAACAAATGGAAAAAAACTGGGTGATTTTGTTTTGTATCTGTTTAATCTACATTAGGTACAAGCGATGAGTGACATTTAGAAATAAGGTCACGTCATATTAGGGTTTTGTATCGAAGATATAAAAGTCTATCTGTCTATCAGTTTCACGCTGTATCCCTCGTGTAGCAGCGTAGGCAGAGAGAGCCTAATGTTGAGACACGCCGCTTCCCACTTTCCACCGAATTCTAGAGATATTACCTGTTTATAGTATGATTTTTTTTTTTTTATATTTTTATCGTTAACTTTTAGTATTTTTTTAATTTTTAATTTTTTTATAGGCGGAAATCAACGCCACTCTTCGGATCGACACCAGCGCGTAAAAAAGTCAATATTAAATATTTCATTTCCTCGACTGGGAATCTAACCCACAACCTGTCACATGACCACAAGTGGCCTCACCGGTATAAAAGTCACACCCAAGTAATAATTCGAGTAACGATCACATTTGCCCCCGCCCTCGCCCAACAGCCTCGCGGGGCACAAAGCTAACAGCTGATGCCCTACAAAAGTGCATTGTTTCCCTTTAAGGCAGAGGGAGCCTAATGTTAAGACACTCCGCTCCCCACTTTCCATTGCATTCTGGAGACACTACCCGTTGAATAGCGGAAATCAACGCCACTCTTTGGATCGACACCAGCGCGTAGAAAAGTCAATATTAAATATTTCATTTCCTCGACTGGGAATCGAACCCACCACATCTCACATGACCACAAGTGGCCTCACCGGTATAAAAGTCACACCCAAGTAATAATCCGAGTAACGATCACATTTGCCCCCGCCCTCACCCAACAGCGTCGCGGGGCACAAAGCTAACAGCTGATGCCCTACAAAAGTGCATTGTTTCCTTTTAATTACTCTTTGATTTTTTAGCTCCAAAGACAAATGGGTCAGCTCGATAAGAACTCATTTCAGTTTTTTTCATTAGGTCACTTTAAATTGTCAGATCTCGGTTATGGTTGTTTTGTTTTTACGGTTAATTTTTGCGATTGATTACGGTTTTTTTTTACGGTTCTATTTTTGGTATGTTTGTGTAATTGTTTATTGTATGTTTCATTTTCCAATTTTACTTTTATAATAAAAGCGTAAGTAATTCAAATAAATAAAATAAATAAAGGCCAGTCTTGGCGCAGCGGCACGAAGTGTGACTGTAAAATCGACTGGCTGTGAGTTCACGCGAGGGGATGAAAGATTTATTTAAATTTATATTTCCATTTCTTCGCTCTGGTGTCGAGGCTAAGCGCGACGTTGAGTTCTGCCACTCAACTCTCAATGCCTCCAGAATTCGGCAGAAAGTGGGGAACGGAGTGTGTTAACATTAGGTTCCCTCTGCCTACCCTGCCGTGTGCGGGATACAGCGTGAAGCAGAAATATAATATATAATATATATAATATATTATATATATATATATATATATATATATATATATATATATATATATATATATATATATATATATATATATATATATATATATATATATATATATAATATATAATAATAAAAACGTTATTAAAAGAATAACGACAAACATATAAAATAGTTTTTACATAGAATAGTATGTCATTAAAATCATAATAATATTATAAATGTGAAATTAAGTTAATTTATTACGCTTTAGCACTAAAACTACTCAACCGATTATCATGCAACTTTGACTCATATTCACAGAGATATTAGAAAGGATATAGGATATTGTTTATTAAAAAAAAAATCTTTACTATAATATAAAAATAATCTTAAGCGAGCGAAGCCGCATGTAGAGTCTCTAGTAAGTTATGAACAGTATATTTTTGTTCTTTTAATGCTTATTCTCTTTGTCATACGCCTACTTGGCAGTCGTAATCGTCTAAAATAGGTTAAGCCGTTTCCCGAACCATCTACAATGTTCAGTTTTTACATACTGTCTCATGTATTGTAATATGGCATTTACTTTTAAATACTCTAACCGATTTTAACCACTATACGCCGCATCCCGCATGTAGCAGCGTAGGCAGGGGGAACCTAAAGTACAAGCACTCCGTTTCCCTATTTTTACTGTATTTTCGAGACATTGCGTGTTTCAGATTTCAACGCTGCAATTTGCCTTGTTCCCGTAGCCGAATATATAAATTAGCCTTTAAATATAGAGTATATTTAAAGAGTGTAATATATACGTATGTACAAATAAGCAAGCCTTCATTTAATTTTAAGATGCATATTTTTTGTAATCTATTTTTGTAACTTTCTTTTACAGTATTACATAAGCCTTCACTTTGTATCAGAAAACTAAAGGTTTTGTTGTTCATAGGAAGAGGAAATACATGTAAAAGTTTGTATACAGCTTCGTTACCCGAAGGTAGCAAACCACGAAGAACACAAATGAGATAATTTATTTGAACCAATTAGTAGACCTTGACGTGACTCGTAGAACTTTTATAATACTAGTTATAAGAGAATAAATATGGTTTTAACAGAAATTTTAACTTTCAAATTATTAAAATTATGCATAAACGGACAATTTGATATAATTATATGGGATGAAAATAGATAGAAAATAGAAAAGATGTGAGTTGTGGCGCAGAGGCAGTAAATGTTACTTTAAACGTGACAGACTGTGGGTTTGATTTCCACTCGAGGAAATGAAATAGTCAATATTTTGGTTTTTTTCGCTCTGGCAAATCGCGTAAATTAGATGTCGACGCCCTTTAGAATTCGACGGAAAATGTGGAACGGAGTGTCTTAACACTAGTTTCCCTCAGCCTACCCTGGTGTGTGCGGGATAGAGCATGACGCTATTAAAGAGAAATAGGTTAAGCCGTGTATAAAAAACAAACTACACTTTAATTTATAATATACCATCGCCGAAAATGTCACGTAACTCAACCGTTTGATTAAGGTGAATTTCAACAGCCACAATTATGAAATAAAAACTAACACATTTTATATATAAAATTTTAAAGCATTTAAGTACGAACACGGGTGAAACGTTGTTTTCCTCAACAATTAAACTACCAGTTTGATTATATCGCTGACGGAACTTTTCACCTAATTACTTAGGCTGTATTAATATAGGGAAAGCGGCATAAAAATAGGTCATATATTGGCGTGGGAGCGAGACGGAAAATAGTGCAACAAATTGTGGTATGGCGCTATCTCTCTCTACCGGCGGAAATCAATAATGGCATCTGGCCACGTGGAGCCAGGAAGCACAGCCGTTCCATTTACTCTGGCCAAACGTCGCCAACGGACGACTTGGACGTTTTTATTTGAGTTTATTATATGAAAATTGAATTCTAAAGTCTTAGTGTAGCTTAGACTAATTCAAAATGGAGGTGAATCAAGAATTAATCCCGAAACCCAACCCATGGATAATTAGCTCTATTACTGAAGTGGAAAATATAAGCTTTCTACTAACAATGATTGTCAAATTCTTTCCTTTAATTTATTGTTAATTTAATAGAAAACGATTACAATACACTGTTATACTACCTTTATTTTATATTTATACTAAATTAAATAAATTAAAGGTATAATTTAAAGACTAATCATACACGACCTAATTCAATTTTGCTACTTGTGTCGCCATCTATTGAGGGGTAAATAAAAAAACAAACTTTAAACTAAAATTAAACGAAATGTGCCCTCTGTGTATTGACAAAAGCGGCAGTAGATGGCGCTAGTGAAAATAGTTCAAGTTTCTAACGCAATGAAATGGTGGCGTTAGTGTTACATATAGGAGAAAACATTTCCCAGAGCTGTAAACAGTAGTTCAAAAGAGGGCGCATAAAGTAAGACAGGAGATTTTCAATTTTTACTGTAGATGTCACTGTATTGGTAAAAAATATTTTCTAATAAATAAATAAATAATTATTAACTGAATAAATATGTTAATACGAGTTAATAAATCAAATTTAAATAATTAAACCAGTTTCACGCTGTATCCCGCTTACAGCAGCGTAGGTAGGGAACCTTGTGTTAAGACACTGCATAAATTCGATTGGAAAGTTCGTAACTTTCGGACGAATTTTCCGTGGCATTGCCGATTGACTGGCGAAACTCAACGCCGGGCTTTTGCCTTGTTGCCAAAGCTTAGGAATGAAAATATTAATAAATAATAATTCATTCCAAAGATACGAGTTAATAAATAAGATATATAAGCGAATCTATTGATGGCGGCACTTATCAATAATATATTATTAAAAAAAATGTTGTTTTTTTAATTTTTAACTGTTTTGTTAATCTCCCAATGTAAATGCAAGTTTCACTCTTATATTTTTACATTTAGTGTTTGTTTTATTTCAATCAGATTATTAAAAAAAAAGTTATATCCATTTAAGTTAAAAAAAACTTTTTCATAAATCTAAATAAAGTTAAGCAAAGTCGCATGGATAGTTAGCCCACAATATATTTATTGTCTGGGCAAGCTAAGTATGAAAATAGTAATAACAAAAATTCACGCAAAATGAATTTTTTTAGAGACTTTTGAATTGAAAAAGCTGGATTTTTTGTTACTTGTAATATTTTAGTAATGTTTTTTATACATAGTTTACTGTTTACAAGAAAAATCTAAAAGTTTTGACCTTAAATATTTTTTTAGCACACATAGAATGGGGCCTTTTGTATATTATTTGTGATGGTGTACACCAAGGATGCACACGCGGCCCGCCGGTCGAATACTGGTCGCGACAGCTAAAATAATACTCTCGTACATTCGAAAAATATTGAATTCTATTCCAGAATAAAACCAAAAAAAATATTACCTATACTTCTGGCGGCCGGCCCGCCTTCAGTTCATGATTTGCCCGAGTGGCCCCTAGTCTTAAAAAGTCTGTGCAACCATGGTGTACACAAAATGTCTAACATAATTCAGCTCCATTCGAATTTTCGTTAATTTAAACGTCGAGTTTGACTGGAATATTAGTTAGGTATAATATTTTACAAAATATCATCTAAAGAAGTATACCTATTTTACAATTTATTTCTATCGCTCTTATCTTTTAAATCTATGCCTTTTTAATGTGTTTGTTTTAGCTTCACGCTGTATCCCACACGTGTCAGGAAAGACAGAGAGAACCTTATAAAATAATGTTAAGACACTCCATTACCATTAAGACAATTCGGTTCCCTACTTTCCGCCGAATTGCGAGTTGAGTGGCAGAACTCAACGCCGCGCTTAGCCTCGACACCAGAGCGAAGAAATGAAAATACAAATTTAAGTAAATATTTTATTTCCTCGAGTGGGGATCGAACCCACAACCAGTCGGTTTTTACAGTCGCGTCATTAAACATTTATATTAATTAATTGTTTTAATCTGCGAACATCGTGTAAGCCCTTACAGTGTAAAGGGAGGAAGCAATCAGTGTAATTGAATATTTTGAGCCCATAGCTTAAAAGATTGTTAGATAAGCTTATACTCGTACGTCCCTTGTACTATTGTACTCTTGTACATACTCTACATTTCTTATTATGCTCGCTCGTATATTAAATATGAATTATTGATATGTTGCAGTTTCTTATTTCACTAGTATTTTTTTCCCGACTGCTAAGGAAGGGTTATGTTTTTCGCGCGTATCTTGTATGTATGTAATATTCTTTATTACCTCGTATCTCCAGAACCGCTGAACAGATTTACATATTTGAGGTATCGTTAGATTCGTATTAGCAGCCCAAGTGTTCTTAGATAGGTGATATTAATTAAAAACAATCATGGCGGCTGTGGTACGCAATTGGACTTAGTGAAAAAAAAATTTTTCGTTTGGAATACCACAATATGGGTATCAAATTCAAGAGCTCAATTTCAGAATTTCAAAAAGGTATATCATGATTATCGTTACCATAATAAATTCTAACAAAAAAATGAAAAATAAAAAAATATTTTTAAAAACAAAAACCCCGACTGCATCAAACAAAAGAGAAAATAAACAAGCCCAATAATTTATTAGGATTAACAGACGGGACCTCTTTAAATTATGCGGGGTTCCTGGTAAAGATTTTATTGATTGAAGAATTACTTATAGGTCCCGACTGTTAATCCTAATAAATTATTGGGCTTGTTTATTTTCTCTTTTGTTTGATGCAGTCGGGGTTTTTGTTTTTAAAAATATTTTTTTTTTAAATAATGATCATACAAATCTATATAAAAAAAATATTTCACTTGACGTTTTGTAACTGATTCCCCGAACACCTTTAAGGATATCGTTTATCCTTATTTAGGATATTTGGAAACCGTCTTCCTTCCTTCACCGTGATTCCTACCAGACTGCGGCTGCATCTTACATTCTCGACTTCTTACAGTATTTATTAAACTCTCCGGGACGATTGTGTGTATAATATAATATTTTATTAGAATAGTGATTCGTAATGTTTATATTCATACATGCCCTCCGGGGGGCCCTCATGCTTATTATGTGACCTTCCTCCAGTATCTTTGATACTATGTTTTCGAAGGTCAACCGACGTTTCCCCCTACCTCTCTTATCGCTCACTTTTCCATAATAAATCTTTTTTGCCATTCTTTCATCACTCATTCGTTCGACGTGCCCAAACCAGCTGAGCACGTTCTTCTTCATAATACCCACGTTGCCGTATAACAAAGTCTATGTATAATATATTAAATGACGGTTACGACACTCGGGGCATTTATACATGAACTTCTCTACATTAATATGATGTAAAAAATAAGTGGATCGTATTATACATAATTAAATATGCTATTTATGTGTATTGCAATACTTATTATTATTATTTTTTAAATTTATTTACTACATCATATCCAAGGTATGTACATACATACTGTTAAAGTTTGTTACAGCTTGAACATTCAGTTACTTTTAATTTTTTTAACATAATATAATAATATAAAACATAAGAATAAAATTTAATAAAAATAATTTTATACATATAAAGGAGACTTCGATATAGTTCAGAATATTTTTTACTCTATACGGTAGATATATTTTATCAAATATAAAAAAAAAACAATAAACTCACATAATATCCCCGAGCTTAAGGCGCGTGTGTATAAGAGCGCAGGTCTTATGATCGGCGACGGCGACGGCGGCGCGGCGGCGGCGTGGCGGGCGCGGAGACGCCGGTGGGGACTCGCGCCCGCCACGCGCGTGCACTGCTGGGGAGCTGCCGCGTCGGCGCACCGACGCGTGCCGCCCTCCCACGCCACCCAACATTCTGGAAAAGGAGAAATTTAAATTATTATATTATTTAAAATCAAATCAGCTTCACGCTGTATCCCGCACAGAAGGGTAAGTAGCGGAAATCTAGCGGAGACATTGTTTGTTGATTGACGGAACTCAACGCCGCGCTTTACCTAGAGCGAAGAAGTGAAAATATAAATTTCAATAAATATTTCATTTTAACAAGTAGAGATCGAAGCCATAACCAGTCTCGTTTACAATCACATTCTTTTTTCCCTACGCCACGACTGGCCTCATGATATTATTTGGTTAGAAGAAATATAGATAAGAAAATTATAACAGGTGATTCTTAATAAAATATTAGACAATATTCATTTGAATATAACAATAAAAAATGCTTTTTATGTAAATTTTAGAATGGGGTACTTATTTTGAATATTTCAATAAAGAAAAAGATATTTGAGGCCAGTCGTGGCGCAGCGGCACAAAATGTGACTGTAAAACCGATTGGTTGTGGGTTCGATCCCATCCCGATGAAATATTTATTTAAATTTCGCTCTGGTGTCGAAGCTAAGCGCGGTGTTGACTTCTGCCACTCAACACGCAATGCCTCCAGAATTCGGCAGAAAGTGGGGAATTCAACAATAGGTTCCCTCTGCCTACCCTGTTGTGTGCGGGATACAGCGTGAAGCTGATTTATTTATTTTATTTTATAAAGATATTTGTATAACAAAATTCAACAAATTACGTCACTTTTGTATTAAACCGACAACATATATATGTACTATGTATCCTAAACATCGTTTGTTGCAGTCGATCAAACCTTAACCACACTAAATTTAGGCAACAAGAAGCCTTTAAAATAAGGATAACCTGATCTAGGCACAAAGATTATAAAAGACAAGAGATTTGGATACACTGAAAATCACATGTTATAAGTCAGTATTAAAAAACAATTTAATAGGGAAATACTATACCTTTCTTTTTGACCATACATACTACATTATAAAATAAAGAGGTTTTATACGATATTCTTGGTGATAATAATTTATTTGAATGTTTGTCACATAACAGAGGGCGTAGATTGCGTTTTATTATTTGTCATTGTAAATAATATAACACAACAAGTGCGACTCGGGCTCGCCGACAGAGGGTTCTGTACAAAAAATTGGAGGTATCGAGCTTTTTCTGAAATTCCAACATAAGCTTAGCCCCTTTATTTAGAACCCTTTTATCTGATACTTCATTTGAACTTAGCGCCTTTAATACCGATTTTTGCCCCCTTTTAAGGCTATTATTTTTTAGGATTTACCCACAAATATATAGTGTTCATGTATATTTGTGGTTAAATCCTAAAAAATAATACCCTTATAGCCTAATAGTTTAACCGGAAGTACTCTATTAATTTTGATTCCCTTTATGGTGTCGAAATACGCAAATTTGTGTACAAATTGCGCCGAAAAAAGACATAAAATATTGCAAAAAGATACTCAATCAGGCAAGTAAAAAATTATTATGTCAACTCATTAGATCGGAAGAGCACAC
>JAATLQ010033813.1:35402-47730 GCA_013421005.1 Heliconius erato x Heliconius himera | reverse complement strand
ATCAAAATATATGAGCAGTATAATGTATCAATTTTGCATTATTTTGTATGAAATCCGCCGCGTAATCTGAATTTATAGGGTAATTACAGTTATGAAATTTGACTCGAAGTGAGACTTTACAGTACTAATAAAGGAAAAATACGAAAAGTGAAAAATTAAAGATATGTCATTAAAAAACATCATTACAATCAATACCAATATTTATAATTCATTTCATACAAAATGAGTGCATATGTATGTGTTGTGTATGTGACTCTTGTTTTATATTTAGTATATTGTACAGGTGATTTTATGTAGGTATGCTTTAGTAAATATTTGGATATAAGTAGAAAAAATCACTATACTTTTCCTATAGAGATTAGTACAAATAATATTTTTTTTACAGAAATAATTAAAGAACAAGTATATTAATAAGAATAAAAGAAAATATTTGTAAAAGCATATTTATAACCCTAGCATATATATCATTATTGGTATAGTAGATATACAAGTTTAGTTAGATATACTATTTTGTTGTTTATCTTTAACTCATTTGGTAAATTTACTAAGCACACAAAGCGGCACCTTGCCGGAACACCTGTTCGAAACTAACATTAAATCCTGGTACACGTACGTATTTGTGTTTCCGCACCTAATATACTTAATTAATCCTTTAGTTACTTACGTTACTGACTTCCAATATTTAGTATTAAAATCTCACATTATGATATTCTACTTTCACACACTTATTACTATGAAAATAAAGCTTGTTTTAGGCATTTTTATAATTCTTGTAACTTTCGAAAAACTACAACATTATTATAACTAGAAAAATATTTTGTCAAATTAAATAATAGTCTATGTCTTTCACCATCTAATTATCATATCGGCGGAAAAATATTCAAAATGTTCAAAATAATTTACAAAAAAAACGAAAAGTTAAAAAAAAACACTATAATACCTCATTAGTATCGACATTGTACTGTTGATAAAAAAAACTGATAAAATGGAAATGGAAATATAAATTTAAGTTAATATTTCATCTCCTCGAGTGGGGATCGAACCCACAACCAGTCGGTTTTACAGTCACACCTCGTGCCCCCTCTTAATATTTGTATTATGGTCCCGGGGGCCATATAACATACACTAACCTACACTATTTACGGACTATTTCAAGACCCCTTATAAGCACCCAGACCAATCCGATGGCTCAATCATCCTCCGAGACAGAGATGTACCTTTATTTGGCGTTACCTCTGAAAGGAAAATTGTCTGAACTATATATTAGACTAATAGTCCGCAAAATTTTCAGCTTTGCTAAAATAACGTAGGTCTGGGGGCCCTGGGATCTTAGCTATTACGCGATTGTAGCTTAGATTATGGTTTGAAGAATTCTATTTGATAAACTGTATGATTTTTAGTTTACATATTTAAATCAATTTCAAATAAAGAAGAAAAAGATGAAAACAAAAAAAAAATCTTTTCTATGAACAAATTTATGCCCTCATTTGGTTATATTTATAAAAATAAACTATCATATATATTCAGAGATTTGAAGGCACAACTTTCGCTTACAATATATAATTCTTCGCTACACTTACACTAGATTTTTTTTAAATTCCTTATTATTGATTTTGTTTGTTTACTCAGAATAACAAATCTTTCTTTATTATAAAATGAACAATCGTTGTAGGTACTTACTCGAGAAAATGTGAATAATGCTTCTAAAACTTATTAAATTAATTACGTCTACGTTTAAGATCAGTTTGAAGATTTTCTCTTTAAATTGTGAAAGTTTTAAAAGTAGTTATTATTTGAGAACACTTGATATAATTTTCCTAGTTAATTAACGATTTCTACCCTGGATTAAGGGTCTTGAGTTTTCGAACCTGAAGTGTGGCTTGAGGCCTTTTATCTTGATATGTAAATAAATATAACCTAAAATAACCAAAAATGAAAACTTTATCTTGAAATAAATTAAAAAATAGTGGGGGCCGGGTGGTTCGTTCCCAGCCCAGAATAGTCTTGTCCCACCCCTAAAGTTTTTCTAATAAAAAATTATCACTGAAAAATAAAAAAAAACCTTTACATGAACAGATCTGTTCAAAGCTAAATAAAAAAACCCCCTTGAAAATATCTGTAGGTACGCCTATGAAAATAATGCATATAAAATAAATTATACTTACATTTTAACTTCACCTAAAGTTGAATAGAAGCTAGTTTTTTTACTTTAAGGCGTTTTTCCATAGGTAGCACAGAAGGCAAAGAGAACTTGGTGTTAGGAAAATTTGGTACGCAATTTTCTGAAGTTGAGTGGTCCACTTATAAGCTTAAGGCTGAGCTTTCTCTCGGTGAAACGACAGTAATTTTCGATATAATCATTTGATGAATAGAGATTGAACTTACAACCATTAATTATTAAATCTGTTCCACTTTATTACCACGGCTTTTTTAGTTTTATAACTCTAACGTGAAAAGATTATTTTTAAGGTTTCACTATCTCACAATGTTTTTTAAATTACATTAAAATTTAATAACACTTTTAGGATAAAATTTTTCTCGGGCCATTTTCATTACTTGAAACATTTAAATATTGTTTGCGAAGAAATTAAAAGGGAGAGTGGTTCCTTCATCCTGGATTAAGTATTTCACTAAGAGAAATAAGCGACGAGCATTTTCTCTTATCTCTTTGTTAGAAATGCGTTCATTAGTAACTTGATGCTGGAGGCAGTGTTGTCTTTGAGCCCGCATTTTGATAAAAAAATTGAATATAATTGGGACTGATGGTAAAACGATTCAACGAGTAATATCGATAGTCAGTTGAACTATATGGTTTATGCAATTTTTATTGTGAGAGTACGGTGTTTGTGAATATCTTTCATCTATCAAGGATATATCCCACGACAAAGGAAGCCTGACATATTACAGTGCGCCTTGCTGTCCATCCATTTTAAATTTTGAATAGTGGCGTCAAATGTCACCATTTTTCTTCACTTTTGTTAGAAAAAGGCATCTTTAATATAAGAAGAATTGACGGTAGGTTTGTTTTAATTTGTTTACATTTTTTATCTTCAGGCAACATTTATTATATAGTTATATTAAGAGATTTTGAATGGTAATCTTAGTTACACATCTATATGATATAAAGAGAAAAGATTTGTATGTTTGTAATAAAAAAATATAAAAAGTAAGGAACTGATTTTAAAAATTCTTTTACCATCTGAATGCTACATTATCACTGACTAACACAGGCTATAGTTATTTCTAGAAAAGTTTAGGATTTCCTAATAAAATTTCAATAATGTAAGCAAAGGCCTAAAATTTATTGATAAAATATCTTTTATCGCATGCGCTGCAGAAACTGTTGAAGATGGAACAAAACATGTTCTACAAAATTAAAGAACATATCCATATCTAAAAAAAACTTCGGTATACCATATGTCCTACTATTGTTTTCAAAAGGCTCACTATTGAGCTATATTGAGAAAAAACCAATCAGCGAGCGAAGACTCAGTAGTCGGGGCGTATTTGCCAATTTTCTGTTAGAATAGTATTTTTTCCAAAAAATCACAAATTGTCAAATATCCGCCGAACAACTAAAAACCGGCTAATACATATGGGAGTGAAATGGATAGGTAATAATAATAATAATAATAATATATACTTTATTGTACACCACATAACATATAAAGAAAAATAAAACACAAATGCAAATAAGGATGAAATGTACAGCAGGCGGCCTTATCGCTATAAGCGATCTCTGCCAGGCAACCTCAAGGAGTAGGAGAAGTTAAATCGGTAGGGGTGTACTTGCTTTAAATAAATCTAAATATATAAATATAGCACATAATACATAAATAAACGCATACATACATACTTACATACATACATAAATATATACATAAATACTTACATACATACAAATGACATTACATAAAAATAAAAGAGTAATAAAGACAAAAAAAAAGAAATACATACGCATAACGCTAGTATAAGATTAAAGTTTTTTCAAAGTGCTAAGTAATGCTTTTTAAGGAGTGACTTAAAGCGATTGAGACTCTTAGCACATCTTACTTCAAGGGGAAGGGAATTCCATAAACGAGCAGCCTTAACTGTAAAGAAGGAAGTAAAGAAGGAAGTGGAGTGAGAAGGAATTTTTAGGGAAAGATTTTCTTGGGATCGGAGGGAACGAACGTTTGTGTTATTTAAAAATTGAAACTGTTCTTTTAGGTAAGGAGGGGTAAAGGGATTAAACAGCAAGCAGTACAGAAGATGTAATAAATGAGTATTCCTGCGAAGCCTTATAAGAAGCCAGTTGAGCTTTTTGCGAAAGTCGGAGACACGGTCATAATAGGTACTGAGGTCCTTTACTTGCAGACAACCGTTGATCCGTCGATCGCGTTACATCCTGTATAACAAGAGTATTTTAAAGAAGGTTGTTCGACAAATTGCTCTAAATAAACATTTTATTGACGAAGTTGCAACGTTTCTTTTCAATACACATTGTTCTAAAAATAAGATTATTATTAAAAAATAAAAGTAATGCAGCTTAGTAAATTAATAATTATGTAGTACACGCAGGCGAAGCCGCCAGCGAGTTGCTAGTACATAATATGTTCGGTTATTTACAAAATATAATTTTCATATTGCTCGACCGCTTTTGGCATCGCGAACAAAATGTGCCAAGCTGTCGCCTCTCAGCTGGACTTCAAGTCTTAATAACTATTATTGAAATAATTAGAACTGGCTCTAAGACTACTAACTTAATGAAATAGAATTCATTAGTGTTTAATTGTATGATGGTCGTAAGTTTTATTTTTAATGTGAGAAATATTTATGGTTTTGGATTTTTCCTTATATTGGTATTGCAATTTTTCACTTGACAAATTTCATAACTGTAGGTCCACAGAGATAGAGGTAGATTTTCATACAAAATGCAGCAAACTCTATGCATAAACGTATTTTAAGGGTCGATATACCTGAATATTTGATATTATTTTCAGCTTTATACCTTCACGCAATCTCGAGATAAATGTTCTTGGCAGACGGACTACTAAGTGTAAGTGTAAGTGTAATCCTAAAAGGGTTCAATTTTTACCTTTCGAGATACGGGACCCTAAAAACTATACTATATAACATAAAATGAATTATTTCTGAGATTATCATTGACATATAAATAAGTAAAAATAAAGATTACTTGTGATAGTGTAACCGAAAATGCTAAAACTTATGTTTATTAAACATCTACTGTAAGTAGGGGAGAGCGGGGCCAAACCTAACAAATTTTATATGATACTTTATATTTCCAATAATATTGTTTTTTCTGTTTTATTTTTTATTCATAGGACGCTTTGGTTATTCAGCTATGATATTAGTAATAGAAATCATCAATTAGGTAAGTAATTTCATAGTAAATGTTGATACTATTCATAGTAAATGTTGACACATTTTGTCAAATAATCTGCCATCGTGGCTTCTTATATTAAAATTATAAATTACATGTTTTTTTATAAACTACTTCAATCAAAGCTCCATCCCTTTTTTTTCTTTACAATGACAAATATTTGAATCAGAAAAATCTCTAAATTTTTGGATTTTTCTCAAAACTTCTTTAGCTGCCAACTCAAATATTGAAATTGGGACGTATTGGGACTCTTATGCTCTTTGTCATATACTTTTTATTCTGTTAGGAAACATACTTGTTGTAAAAAAAACATTTAGTTACTTCTACACACATACTTATTAATATGTTAATACTCACCCCACGCCATTTGTTAATATTAGCCTCAAGCACATTTTTTTTACATCATTAGCCCCAGAAAATAAAATCGTCAAAATTATCTCAACCAAATCATATTGTATTATTGATGATAAAATAGAGTTTGATTTAGCATAAGTTTTAATTGGATTTAGCGGCTAAATTAATCTTAAATCAATTTATTGCAAGACACAAAAATATCTTTTACGTGTCAATCAGAGGTGGCTGGCTCATAACTACCACAAGCGACGGCCGACTGGCAAAAGACAAGTCATGACATGTTCAGCTGTGAATATAGTGTTTCTAAACTGAGTATCATAATTTTAGCTCTTCACGTTTAGCGGGAATAAGCATGTTATTTTTTACCTCCGTTAAAACCAACCCCTCTCTCCTCTACTTTTAATTACTCGAAATTACACAACCGGATGATAAGTCAACCGGAATAACCGATTAACTAACTTTTTTCGTATTCATAATTTAAATACATTTCGTCTTGTTATTTAAAAAATATTCTTGGCAATGGCTTAAAAGTATAAAATATAACGCCTTCAATAGCCAGCAATAATTTGTGACAGATCTTTTTCTTTATATCGTCAGCGATATTCAAATGCGGTCCGCATCGGAAATACTGCCTTGCAGACTGTATGCAAATTTTGTTTGAAATGTGAAAAGTTGCCACGATCGCCGATCCTTCACTTGCAAAGGCAAATAGTTTCGATAAGATAAATCCTGAGATGTTCTACTTGAGTTAATATCGGGTAAAAGGGTTAAAGGTTGATCAGTTGGGAAGAAAATATAAGAGCATTTTTTATACTTAAAACTTGTCTTTTTTTAATTTATTTTATTAAATTATATTTTTATCAACTGTTATCAATCATAAGCGATAATATTACGTACGCTTGGGTTTTACGCAGGTTAGATGAAAATTTTAACAAACATGACCATAACAAGCTCATGTGCTGTTCATAATAGGTACATATACAATCTACTAAGATCACTTATGGAAAGAAACTTTTGTGCAACATACAACATAACGGCGTGGATATGTACGCCAAATTGAACAATTTTCAGCGTAAGGCGCTTCTCAAAGGTCTAAAATTAACGCGCGGAAGACCAAGGAAATGCGTATTGGAGAAAGGAAATTGACTACACGCTACTAGGTCTAGGTTAGTAATAGTGGTGTCGTGTTCCTACTTAAAATAAAATAAAAATGTAAAATATAGGGTTCGGTTTCTTTTTATCATGTCGGACAAAGGAGGAACTTCACTTCTAGAATAGTCAAAGGTCAAAGGTCGGAATAGTCAACGTATTCTTTTAGACAGCTGAGAGTAAAAGTAAACATATTTCACTCCGAGAATATAAACATATTTTCGGATGCGAGACGTGGAGAGTCACTAAAGACATTACGTAAGGCGGCCAGGTTCTCTGACTGATGTGACCTGAGGCACATTTTCAATACCTACTGGCCCGATAAGGTCTATAATGAAAACGACAATTGAGCACACCCTAGGAAGAGCTCCTCGCATTCAAAGTCACGCTCTGGAATTGAGTGAAAGTTCAAGTATCAAAAAAAAATTGTTATATAGAAGATTTATTACAATTTTTTGTTCCACGACATTAAATAAAAGCAGAAAATTAAGCTACTGTTTTTGCCACAGTATTGGTTTATAATATTGTGGCAAAAGGCTTTTGAATCGATTAATAATCGGTTTTAATATTTTTGGCCACAAAATTAAATCTGCAAAGAAAGCTGCGCCCATTATTTAAAATACTGAGAAAAAATAAAAGGTAAACACATGAAAACGAAAAAAACTAGAAACCGTGTAAATATAATTTATCAACTGACTGATTTATAAATTAAACAGTGGTCAACAAAGAGAGTGGACTCAGGAAGGATAATCGTGTTTGTAGAGCCGTATGATAAGCCAATGTTTGTTTCTCATTATGCTTGTTACGCGTCGATTGTGGGCAGTGGTTTATAAATATACATTAAAAATGTATTGATTGAAGTTTGGTAGGTGGGTAGTAAAGTCACACTACCTACCTCCTAGTGTATTTGTTTAGGAATTTTAGTTTAATAATAATTTCTTTAAATTTTGGGTACCAGTCGTGGCTCAGTGGCACAAGTGAGTGAGTGTAAACGCGACAGGTTGTTGGTGCTATTATCACTCGAGGAAATAATACTCTATTTAATATTTTTATTTTCCTCGCTCTGGTAACGAGACCAAGCGCACTCAACACACAATGACTTTAGGGTTCGGTGAAAAATGGGAAACGGAAGTATCTTAATGGGAACATAGTATCTTAACACTAGGTTATAGCACTAGCACCCCACTCCAGTCGGGTCTAATCCCCTAAACAGCCAACCTGATTTGTATGTAATTAACATTGAAAGATAGAGGGAATTGTGGATCAACATATAGGATATTTTTTATCCCTGAATCTCACGGGATTGGTTTTTATGCGGGAAAAACTTCGTTTGCCGAGCGTGCAGACGGTAGGACGGTAGGAAATATTTTTCTAAATTTAAATATAAATTAAATTTTCACAAGCAATTTACAACAAGGCAAATCAAGTAATTTCCCGAAAAACTTAAATTTCAAATTATTTTGTGCATAACAGCTCATAACCAAAATAAAATATCAATACATATATGTTTTAATATACTTAAATAAATATTAGTATAGTTGCAGCAGGCAAAGCCGCGCAGTGTCCGCTGTTGTATATATATTTTTATACAACTGATAACTCTAATATGGTAAAAGTTACGGCATATATTTCAATTGTTCTCGAATCATACTGCAACGTTGATATTGCTTTACAACGGTTGCATGTGGCGTTAATATTTACGATTTTAATTTCATTGTATATTTTAATTCTATAACTTTGATCAAGGATCTGAACTAATGTGTTAAAATTGTAAAATATCATAAATTTCACTTATTATATTTTTTTAAATAAATTTGGATAATGTTTTTTTCCTTATTTTTGATATCATACTCGTTCCCATTAAGCCACTTCCGTTCCCCACTTTCCATTGAATTCTGGGGGCATTGCGTGTTGTGTGGAGGAATTCAAAGCCGCGCTTTGAGCCGCCTCGTTACCAAACCGTAGAAATAAAAATATTAAATATACCAAATCGAACTCACAACCTGTCGCATGTACAGTCGCACGTTCAAACCCTGTGCCACGACGTCCTCAAGTAAATAAAAAAATAATAATATACAAAAATAAGATAACATTTTGCGGTTCAATACTAGTTAATGTAGCATTTAATTCACAGAACACTAAAAGCAAATTCCAAATAAATTGCTTGAAACATGAAGTTGTTCCGCTAATTTAAAAAGTTTACAATTTCAATTTTACAGTAGCCATTCTTTATACAGCTGTAATCCCGGGCGTTTCATTATCACAGCGGAGATACTCGTTATGCCATTTAGTTGGGAAAAAAAGAAACTCATAAATACACTTGTTTCAGCTAGAACGAAATTCATAAATCAGCACCGAGATTGTAATCTGAGATTCTTTCATATTCTCTGCATACGAATTATGTAGTTTTATATTAAAATGTAGAGTGCTCTTGCTCTACTATAATAATTGTTGAGAATATTTTATTATTTCATCAGAATGTCAGGGGCCTTCATGGCGCAAGGGGACAGCGTCTAACTTTAAATACGATGGATGCAGGTTTGATTGATTTGCCGCGTTGCTACTACGCTATATTTTTCTCACTCTGGAAAACCACCACGTGCCACCTGAAACACAGAATACGGACGGAAAGTTAAGAATAATGGGTCTTGCCACTCCATTTACTTCTCAGTATACTACTTCGCTGGGCGAAAACATAAATACATATGTCTATATGCTAAATAATCTATAAACATAAAGTATGAGTAGAATATGTCTGACTATATGTCATAGTCGTTTGTCTATGTCTGACATAAAGAAACCAATTTGGAAAGCTCTTCTGTTACACATAGATGATTCTCATACCTATGCAAAAATTTTGCTCTATCTGATTGGAATAAATATTCGTCAATATAAAAAAAAATGCTTTATTCACAATTATTGTCAAAAATACATAATAATGTATGAGCAAAATTTCAATATAACTTATTCTCTGTATATTTCAGTCATCTTATATTTTTTTACATGCAGATAAATAGATATTATGGAAATCATTTATATTATATGTATATCTACAATGAAGAAAAATGAAATAAGGCCAGTCGTGGCGCAGTGGCACACAGTGTGACTGTAAAATCGACTGGTTGTGGGTTCGATCCCCACTCGAGGAGATAAAATATTTACTTATATTTTAATTTCTTAGCTCTTGATTTCCACCACTCAACACGCAATGCCACCAGAACTAGGCGGAAAGTGGGGAACGGAGTGTCTTAACATAAGGTTCTCTCTGCCTACCCTGCTGTGTTCGGGATGAATTTGATTTTAAGGAAAATGAAATAATTTGTTAGCAAATTAGCAGAACTTATCTATCCAATTGGACTACAACTTTGAACACTTATGAGCTGATGTTTTTTTTAAGTATTTAACTTTTTCAATGATGCTTATGTTTATTCATTTTTCTTTAAAGTAGAACAGTAACAAATTTAGTGTTCTCGATGGCACTGGATTGTTTTGAAAATTTTCTACACACGTATGTAGTTGAAAACAAAAAAGCTGTCTGAGTTAGTTCTTTCTTCTTTCAGTAAGTGAACTAAGCGTGCTTCTCAAAGGTGAACATAGGAAGTGCACTAAAACTTTTCGAACCGTCGACTTCTACATTGCCAAATTCAACTAAAAAATAAAGGAAGTGCCAGCTGTCGCTGAATAGTAAATCGAATGTTTCAGAATTATCTTGACTAAATGTTACATAAAAATATCAGCTTTATGGTGTATCCCGCACACAGCAGGGTAGGCAGAGGGAACCTAGTGTTAAGACACTCCGTTCCCCATTTCCTGCCGAATGCTGGAGGCATTGCGTGTTGAGTGGCAGAACTGAACGCCGCGCTTAGCCTCGCCACCAGAGCGAAGAAATGGAAATATAAATTTAAGTAAATAAAATAAGTAAATAAATGTTACATAAATGTTTAATAATATTAATAATTTGTCGCATTCTAGCTTTGAATGATTAATTAGTATTAGTATACACCATTCATACCTAAATGACGCAGTGTTGATAGGATAACAATAAGCATATACAGGGTGGAAGCGTCTGCGCTGCTGTTACGACAACAGTATATAAGGTAAAATAATTCAAACCCATACATTAACTAAAGAAATCAATCAAGATACCTTAACAGTTTAGACGTAGGATTTTTCTTTCATTTCACGATGTCTATCCATACTGTGTTTCGTGTGACGCAGTTACGCATAGATAATGTAAACACCTACTACTACAAAAAGATTACTAAGCGTCGCCGATCTGCTGCTTTTCATTCTCAAAAAACATATTCGAACGAGAAAGGGTTATCTCTCGATCTATTTTACGCAATTCAACACCGCCGCCATTACCTATGACTCGATTTCGTGAATGAGGCGTGTGCGGCGTTATCTTTGATAGGTTTGTGCCTGTGTGCGTCATTCTTGACAAATGACGTTTTACGCCCAATATTAATAACCTATCTCCAACGTAAATCTTAGATTGTTTCATATATCTATCCAATCTAGAGATCGGATAGATATATGAAACAATATGATAGGTTATTAATATTGGGCGTTATTGGACAACTATAAGTTTATTAATTATTTTGTTTAAATGTCACTTTTTCATTTTTGGAAAAATGTTTTTGTTTTAATTGTATTAGGTTTTTATAGAGTAGGTAAAACTGTGGTTTCATTCCAAGCGGTGATGACAAAAACACTCTGTATAAATATTGCCATACTTTGTTGCTTTTTAACAATCATCTGTGAACAAAAGGCACAAATATGTAGCTACTAAATCTTACTAGTCAATAAAACTAGACTAAAAATTTAACGTAACTCTAAATAATAGGCTTAGAAATATTTACTATAAATTAACCGTACTCTAATAATGGAGGCACTTTCATAAAATTTCCAAATTGAAGGAATTTATTTTTTTAACTTTTGTCAAAGAGTGAGCGAATCACGATGTTAACATCAAACATTTTTTATCTATTTTAACACTATTGTGTTCATTTATCGTGAATATACGTATGTTTTTAATATTGTAACTAAAAAATTAAATTAAATTAGACGAAGCTGTTGCAAACATAACAATTTTCGAGACTATTTATTTCTACATTGACACAAATATGAATTAACTGTCGCTGAAAGTTCATTATATAAATTAGAATGAATCCACATTTACATTCGCCCAGCTTCATGCAGCTAAAATTAAATTAGCTTCACGCTGTATCCCGCACACAGCAGGGTAGGCAGAGGGAACCTAGTGTTAAGACACTCCGTTCCCCACTTTCTGCCGAATTCTGGAGGCATTGCGTGTTGAGTGGCAGAACTCAACGCCGCGCTTAACCTCGACACCAGAGCGAAGAAATGGAAATATAAATTTAAGTAAATATTTCATCTCCTCGAGTGGGAATCGAACCCAGAACCAGTCGGTTTTGCAGT
>JAATLQ010033813.1:19495-35302 GCA_013421005.1 Heliconius erato x Heliconius himera | reverse complement strand
TGTAGAAAATATTCTATAATAGCTATTTTAGCTCAAGTAATAGAGATGACATTTGTGTAAACTGTATAAAGCAAATGGGCGTAACCCGCACAGTGCGGTTAATCATACTGAATGTACTTGCATGTATTATTTACGTGGATCTAAATCACAACTGCACTTGTTAAAGGTGCCAACAAACACGGCCAACAGGAACTTTGCTAAATATTAAATTAAGCGCGTATGTTTTTGTGTGAACATTTTTGAATGGTTGTATTTTTCGCATATAATTTAGGGTATATTTACTGAAATCCATATATATAAAAGGACTTGTTCTGACTGACTGAGGTAAGACGCACGCACAGCCGTAACCGCTGATGGTAAAAACGTGAAATTTGGACAGATGTTTATTTTCATGATCTGGACATCCACTAAGAAGGGATTTTTAAAAATTTTAACGCTAAAGGGATAAATAGAGGTTGACAGTTTGTTTGGATTTATTTTTTAAATCGGCACCAATTTTATAAAATTTGAAATTCAGACTCTTAAAAATATTTCATTGAACATGTATTTCATGGTTTTTTAGAATTCACCTCCTAAGGGTTCAAATAAGAATTTGAAAGTTTATATGCCAAAATGTTTAAATCGCCGCCGATTTTTATAAAAAAATTAATTCAGACTGTTAAAAATATTTTATAGAACACGTGTTTCGTGGTTTTTTTAGGATTTCCCCCTAAGGGTGCAAATAAGCGGGCGAAGTTGCACGCGCCCACTAGTATTTAATATTTTCATTTCTACGCTCTTGATTCGAAGCAAAGCCCGGCGTTTAGCTCTGCCGCTCAACCGGCAATGTCTACAGAACTCGGCGAAAAGTGGGGGACGGAGTGTTTTAAAACTATATAGCGTGAAACTGAAATAATAAAAAAATGTCCCCAAAAAAAAATAACACACACACTTACCGTCAGGTAACCCGAACGCTCGTTTGCCTTGTCCTTTTCCATAAAAAAACACTAATTTCTTAAAAATATAATTATATATAAATTAAATAAATTAATGTAAAGAATCGTTCATATTTACATAGTATAAAGTAAATGGAACAAGATATACGGTATACCTGGTGATTTGTGTAACGGAAACTTGGTTCCGTTCCTCGAATGCGGTTGAAGATATTCTAACACAAACATTTAACTTGAAATCCAATACTACCCGACTTAAGTGATAGCATTGAAATGGTCTTTATATTTAACTTTATCCTGCTTCTAGGTTTCTTACTATAAAATATTTAATCCTGCTAAAATAAAAAGATAGGATAGGACAGTGATATCACATTATTTTCTATTAAGCTATTTATTTAATAATATCCCATCCCAAAACATTTTGTAGATACTGTTAGAAGCAAGCGGTTAACATTTTTAAGGAAAAACTTTTTTTTTTCAGAACAGAACAGAATTTAGATTTTTGAAAATTCTTCAATATACTATTTGCAAAAATCAGCGACCACACAGGTAAAACTGCGAGTGGAAAACTGTAAAGCTATAAATCTGATGTTATATATAATTAAAAAAATCTTTACTTTTAATTAATAAATTACACATATAAATAAATAATAAATAAGAAAATATATATTGAATGAAACGTATAGCTTAGTATGTATGTGTCTTAGTAACGAACTGCAGCATATTTGGAATACTGCAGGTAACTTGGAATACTTCTTTATCTAAATTAATATAAATGCAATCTGTATTTTTAAACCGTAAACACAACGTCATAAGACAGACAGAGTCATTGAGTATTAAAAACAGGACGTCATCTTGACATTCCGGCTACCAGCGCGAAGGGAATGAGACGCCTGATTTGAAAACTTTTTCGGTAAGAATGCAATCAGTGTTAATCATTTATTGTCATGAGTAAAATCTTCATTGTAATTATTTAAACAATTAAGTGACCTTGTTAGTTTCTTATATAACTTAGATTTTTTGAATATTTTTAAAATAAAAAATGTCACATGGAGTATTAGGTTGAAATGGTACGTTGTTAATGTGGAATACGGAAAGTGAGCATAATTTGAAATATTCCAAATTATGCTCACATTTTTATGAGTAGACGTTAATTATTATTTAAACTAGAGAAATCGCTGCTAATGGTTTCAGAGTTGGTGGCATATATCCATTTAATCGAAATATATTTTACTGACGCCGATTACTGCAGGCTTTAAAGAGTATCAAAATCCATCTATGTCAACGACAATCGTTTCCACCATGGTTGCTTCTTTGCAACTGGAGAAAGTAGATGATACGAAGCCAGGGCCATCAGTTAGTAAGACTGAAATTCGTTCCCTTGTTACTCCCGTGCCCTCAATAAAAAAAAAAAACTAGCAATAGAGGCGGTAAACCAGCAAGATCGGCAATAATCTCAAGTTCACTTTATAAAAAAGACCTAGAGGATGCAAAAAAAAGTGTGATACAGGAAAAAAAGGCAAGAAGAAAATAGCAAAAAAGGCAAAGGAAAGAAATATGACAGACAGTGATTCGTCGGATTCGAATCCTGGGGCTATATCTGGAAATAATACAGACTCTTTCGACGATATAGCAACGAGAGATGAGACTGCAGAACTACCAGCTTCACTGGTAGTTCTGCAACAGTTTTTTTACATTTTTAAACGCAACAGTTTTTTTTACATTTTTAAAAATCTATAGCCGCTGACCCACTGATCAAAAGATATGTATTGTATGACATTTTTTCTTGTTATAATCTAAGCTTCGCAACCCAATAGGTCTCTACGACACTCGAGTAAATCCCGAAAGTCCCCTCTTTGGCCTCCGTACTACAATTTATTTAATGCATAACAGTATAAATAACCAAACTAAAATAATTAATACGTTTTTGGGGTTCTGTACCTCAGAAAGAAAGTTCCGTTTTTTTCTCTTTTATAGGATCACTTTGTTATCGTCTGTCCGACTGCCAAGAACATTTTACTTGAAATCTCGTTAAGGTATCCAGGTCAAATTAATTTTAGATATTCAGGTTTACAGTTCCATGGAGCATAGAAATAAAGCTTCTATTACAACGCAGTCAAAAGGTATGAGCATTTGTGTATCGTTTTTATTATATTTTGTATGAAATTCGCAGTGTAATCAAAACCTACAGTGTACTTTCCGTATACCCATAGTTATATAAAAATAATGTGTATCTTTTTGAAATATTTATCTAGTTTTTTTTTAACTTTACGCTGTATCCCGCTCTTAGCAGTGGGAGCTAAGTATTAAGACGCGTTGCCACTTTCCGTCGAATTCTGGAGTAGGAATCAAACTCACAACTGGTGGTGTATTCAGTCACATGCTAGTCTCCTTGCGTCAAGTCTGGTCTCAACTGGTTACTATCGATTCTTAAATAAGTAGTTTTCAGTTATAAGATGCTGATATTATAACTACCTGACTGAAAATATTCATAGATTATTAGAAAGAATACTGATTCTTAGGTATAATAAATACTCTAACGTATTAAGTATTTATACTTTATAATATTATATGACCTACTTGACTGGTCTAAACCTAAATAGCGTATGGCCACATAAATAGATTAAAGCGCACAACAAAATCATAAATAGAGTATATTAATTTAAACTTTGTAAATTTATTTATATGCGTTTTTTGTTTCTTTACTTAATTAATTTTTAAAATAAAAAAAAAACAAGAACCTGTTTTATTGAAATATTGTAAATATTTTAAACCATGATGTTGTGTTCCATTACTATACACCTAATGTCTCGAATGTGGGTGGAAAGCGGAGTGCCTTAGCACTATATTCTTTCTTTACCTATTGCAAGTGTCAATGGGAACAAGTGCTACTTTAAAGTAACATGTAAGTACATAGAAGTCATAAGTATAAATGTGGTTACGAGTGGGAACTAGAAAGCTATTAGGAATTTCCTTTATATTTCCTTTATTTGTATTGTATGTTCTTACTTCATATCAAATTTCATAACTGTAGGTTCACGGGAAGTATCTTTGATTACAGGACGAACTTCATGCAAAGTGCATAAAAGCTCGTATTTTTTGATTTACAAGAGTTGACTTAGAAACTTGATTTTTCTATGTTGTAAGAGTCCATAGACTTTTGAATATTTGATATTAATTTCAGCTTGATACCTCCAAGCGATTTCGAGATAAATTGACTTAACAGACGGCCAGACGCATCAAAATTAAAAAAGGTTCCGTTTTTACCTTCTGAGGGACGAAACCCAAAAAAACCATCCATATAATTCTATTCACGTTCCATACAACAAAGTCACGTAAATTAATTCCACTACACTGTAATACTTCAATTGTTGCGTGTAACAAACGTAATTGCGGCAAAATGTTAATTTGATAGGTATCGACCGGGCAATCAGTGCGTGCGTTCGCGTCAAATTCTGATAGCCGATGGCCCACTGTCAACATATTAATTCGTCACATTCTATTAGCTCACCACTAAATGATGTGTGTTTCTCTGAGTAAATATTTTTGGATGTATATTGTATTGTAATAAATAATTATTAAGTGCCATTTGTGACGAAATGGGGCATTGTCTGATTGTAAACAGTTATAGACTCGGATTTCGGATATCATTGATAAGAATGAATTATTTTAATTTCTGTGCTCTGTCTCTGACAAGGTAAAGTGCGGAGTTGAGTTCCACCGCTCAAAATGCTATGTTTTGAATTTACTGTATGCAGGAAACAGCTTAAAATTGATAATTATATAACTCGTTTCCCATCTATACTAATATAATAAAGCGGAAGAGTTTGTTTGCTTGTTTAAACGCTAAGATCTATGGATCAACTGGTTTGATTTACTTTCTTTTTGTTTTGTATGAAAGCTGCATTTTTCAGAAGTGCCATAGGATATATAACATTACGGTGTAAGTCTTAGTTAGCCTTAAATAACGAAATAATTATAATAAGGAACGCCATAGAATTGATTTAAAATTGCTTAAAGCGCGTGCGCTGCACATTTATAGCTTGTAATATGTTAGTACGTTGTATGACAAACATATTCTATTTATCTATCTCTTATAAATAAGTGACAATATGGCATTTTGTGACAAAGAATATTTGAAAATTGTAAGGTGATTTCATCGATTTTTATTTCACATGTATATTGAAACTTACGAGCGAAAGTTATTTCATCATCAAGAAAATTTAATGTAGATAATCTTCGGCTTTTATAGCATGTAATTTGGACGTATACTTTATGAGAAAATGTAAAATTAATATAATTTAACGCTCTGTTACGGCGGCAAGCCTAAGCTCAAGTCCCGCGGGGGGCGCCCTTGCCGCCGATGACGTTTTATGATACAGCCACGTATTGTTCATGATGGAATGTATTAATTTGTTGGCAAATGCAGCATAATAAAAGTATTATAGGTGGTATGCGGGCGAAGCCGCGAGTGAGCCGCTAGTAGTATATATATACTAGTCTCAGAAATATAAAGAAAAGCTTATATTTTTAGTCATAACTTAAATATTGGCTACAATATATTAGCCCATTTTTGTTATTCCACCAAATTACGTCTAATAAATTCAACATTTTTTTCTAGTTTCATATAATATATAAATAAATATACAAATTTCATTCTTGATATATTTTAAGCTTATATTTGTTTAAGCATACTCTATCTGTATGATCGATCTTCCTATCAGACGGCTGTACACAATAGATTATTCTATATCTCTATTGTTTCTCATGATAGACCGACAATCGCTCAGTAGAAGCCTCTAATCTATTCAGGGACATCAGTCCGTTAGTATACTATTACAGGTTGCTTTGATAGTTCAGGTACATACATGTGATATTCCACAGTAAACTAAAATAGCGTATATAACTAAAGTAAATGCATATATGTATGTATACATGTCTATAGTAAATTGTTACACTTATATAAGTCTTTAGCGGAGGCTGTTGTGGCGCAGGAGGTCAAGGTTGTGGCTTCGATTTCCATTCGGTGGAATGATATATTATTTGTTAATATTTTCATTTCTTCGCTCTGGTTCCAAAGCAAAAACTGCGGCGTCGAGTTCCACCACTCAACATGTAACTCCTCGATCCTCCTCCTCCTTAACATTAGGTTCCCTCTGCCTATGTGCAGGATACAGTATGAAGCTGAGAAAAAGTACCTATTCATTTTATATTATTTTCAGTGAAATTAATTTAATAACAATTTTAATTTTGTTGCTGTTGATCTCCGGACATCTGTGGAAATCCAGTAAATTTAAAGCCCCAGATCTAAAAAGAACCAGTGCAAGATATTAGCCGAAAAACTTTTTTTAAATCAGTTTAGTTATTTTTTTTAAAGCTAATTAAAATAAAATACGTTTAGAATTTTGTAAAATTTAATACAATATAATTATATTTTGTTATATTTTTTTTCACTTTCACACTTTACGTTTTATGTCAAAAATGTAACACTCCGTTCTCTATTGATATACAGTATCTTATATAGTATATACGAGTAAGTACAATTAAAATAAATTACATTAATAAAACTGACATTATATTCTTATATTTTATAATCGTATTTATATTATTTAAGTTCCTATAGTGAGAAAAAGAAATACAAACGATTTTATACCTCTTGTACAATAGATATATTCTTAAGAGTGCATAAAAGGTTCAATATACCGGCATTTCCACAGCAATAAATCCTTTTATATATTTCAGTTAAGTTGTAGAGGGATATTGTCACTCTTGTAGTTTATATCGGTACTGGGAACCTTTGGATAAACTTAATAAAAATAAATAAGATTCAGTAAGGTTTGCCAGATATTTTTCGTTCGCAATTTCCGTCCGGAATAAGAACCAGGGAAACGTGAAATTAAGAATCTTTATCTGTGTTAGACGACAAGTTGATTTACTAGTTAACTGATTATTTTTTTTATGTTGTGAATATCAAATTCATGAAAAGTTAACAATATGTTTGTGTGCCTTGAAAAAAACACAGCACAGTCACTTTATTTATAAAAATATACATAGATATAATTTTTTTAACGAATGAGGCCAGTCGTGGCGCAGCAAACGCGATTGGTTGTGGGTTCGATCGTCACTCGAGGAAATTAAATATTTAATATTGTAGTTTTTTCGCTATGGTGTTCAGGCGAAGCGAGGCGTTGGTTTCTGCCACTTAAGATGTAATGCCTCCAGGTGGATAATGAGAACGGAGTGTCTTAGGTTTCCTCTGCTTACCCTGTTGTGTGCGAGTTACAGCGTGAATCGGAAAAATATATTATATATAAGTATATGAATAAATTTTAGTGAAAAAATATATATGTGAATTATTTTTAATGAAATTCTCTTTTTAATAACACTTAAAAAAATCAGTATCACACTGTATTCCGCACACAGCAGGTTAGGCAAAGGGGAACCTAATGTTAAGACATACTTAACACTTGGGTTAAATAAATTTATTTTACCTGTGTTACAGTTTTGGATTTTAAAATTATTAATCATTTTATCAATAAAACACAGCTTAAACAGTTTTATTTTTTCAGCCTCACGCTGTATCCGATCCGCTAGTGTTAAGACACTCCATTCCCCATTTTCCGCCAATTTCTGGAGTCATTGCGTGTTGAGTGGCGAAACTCAACGCCGCAACAACAGTTAACGTTAATACAACTTAAACGGTTTATGTAATAAATTTTGCTTATTTGAACTCTTTGATTGTTAGTTGCTCAAATAATCTTTTAATTAAAACATTGCAGCTAGCACGCTCGGTTTTCTTTTAAGGAGAACAAAGGAATCTTAAAGTATTATTAACACAGCATACTTGCTTAGCGTTCTAAGATTAAACCAAGCTTAAGTCAGTCAGTATAGTCTTTTCGAGTCTCTATAAAGTATGATTCTATCGCTTTTATTCCACTTAACTTGTGATAAGGCATTTTAACGGAAATGGCTTTATATTTTATGTTTGAACATCCAAGATGATATCAAAAACATGTCTATAATTTTAGTTATCAGGACTTTATAAGTTAAAAATTTATATTACCATTTTTTTTATATGTAGGTTGTTTATATCATTGTTATTGTGTACGAAGGAAGAAAAAAATATATTCTTTACTTTTTTCTTCCTTCGTACACAATATTACATATAAGTATAAAAAAATGGTGAAATAATTTTTTAAACTTATAACGTGACCTGGAAACCTAGTCTTAAGACACCCCGTTTCTAATAAGATACTACCGTTCTAAACTAACCGTCGAATTCTGGAGGCATTGCGTGTTGAGTGGCTGAACTAAACGCCGCGCTTTGCCTCTTTACTAGAGCTAGGAATTGAAAATATTAATTATTTCGTTCTCCATATGGTAATTATTTCGTCCTCCGTATGGTACCAATACCCACTGTATTGAACTCACAACCTGTCTCTTGTCTGTTTGTATCACAAATGGTCTCGAATGACTAAAAAGTAAATTCAGTATTTATAAAAATATTTTTTTACAGAAAATAAAAATAAACAGAAATTGACAAAAATAAAAAAAAAATGTTAAGTTTATTTAAAAATGTATATAAACTAGAAAACACTTACCTTTTCTTGAAAATCAATGTGATTTCAAATACTATTTCCTTCTGGGGCTATAAGTTTACTCAAAGGGCGGGTCCAGGTGAGAATTTAGTTCAATGAAACAGGTGGAGGGTGTGGCACAGAGTCATATATCAGAGAACGTGCTGATAAACTACAACGTTGTGTTTCAAAAGAAATAATCTCATGCAATCTTTGAATTTTGTATTTTAAATTCCAAAAATAATTTAAATTGCTAATTATAATTACATTTTAGATTAAAGTTTATATGTTTAGATTTGTGAGTTTGTTAATAGTTTCATTTTTATTTTTGTAACATTACAAAATTCGAAGTCACGTTACCAATAACTTTGCATATAATATTTTTATATATAAAAATATTTATTTATATTATGTTCAAAGTCAATAGTCAAAGTATAGTCAAAGAATTTTTTAATGTTTTAAATAAAAAAAATACGACCATTGTTGATATTTGATATTCATAAAATATACATAAAGCTAATTATTTATTACACGTATATATTTTTGTAACTTTATATTCGTTTCACCTATATAATATACTCTGTTAAATGTGCTGATGTCAGTAAATAATTTAATTTACTCATTCAGAAACAGCCTTAAGGGAGAGCGCGCATTGGTAACTTTTGCCACGGTGACAATAAATTCTTTGTCACTGTCATGTCACCATGCTTTTCGCGACTGCGCGCACTTGCGGTGACAGTGACGAAATTTTTTACATTTGATAATATGAATCTCGAAGAGATGGTTGTCTGTGCACTTATATAATATTAAGAAATAGAAGAAAAAAGCAAACGTCGAAAGAATAATCGTTTAGGGATTTGTCATAGAGCTATGGCCTCAACTCAATTTCGTCAATCAGTATATCGTTGTCTATTTCATCTTCATGAAAACACACGTTTTGCCTTGGTGATGAATTTGACGCCATTCTTGAAATTAAAATTCGGAGCTGCACGCTGCTGTTTCTTGTTTATGCGGATACGACTAGACGACTAGTATGGAAACCGCAAGGTGGGGTGACATTTAGTTTCTAATGCGCGCACGGGCATACAAACCTATGGACGCGGTGACAGTTGCGTCACGGGCGTGTCGCCATCCCCCGCGGACAAAAAGTCACCCAATTGTTACGTATCCAAATGCGCGCACCTTCATTTAGGGTGATGTACACGGTGACAGTGACGCAACAGTCACGGTGACAAAAATCACTAATGCGCGCTATACCTAAATGTTAAATTATTGATTTGAAGGATTCATAATATTCTTTGTAAAATAACTGTGATAATTGCATATTAACTCCAGTACAGTTTTTAAATTAGTTACATATATTATATGAACGAATCAACCAAAAAATCTTAGTATTTACTTGATATTTCTTTCAAGATCGTTCTTTATGTCTGTGTTGAATTAATTACGACTTCTTTCAAATGACGATAACTTTTTTTTAATGAACCGATTTTGATGAACTAAACTTTAGTAGTTAAGTTGAGTTAAAACAAAGCAAAAGAGAAATTTTCAAGTAAATCGGTTCAGTACTTTCAGAGAAAAATGTGGACAAAAATATGTCGACAGACAGACAGACAGACATACAGACAAGAAATTTAAAAAAATCTTTTTACTTTTTATTATTCTTTTTAAGTGTCCCTCTATCCATTTCAGTCAAAATTACTAAATGTACAGACAAAATATTTTTACTGTCTTATTATATATAGAGATTACGCTTTACACGAAATCCTGTAAATAGCAGGACAGGCAGAGGAAACCTAATGTTAAGACACTCTGAGATGCAGTGTGTTGAACGTGGGCTTCACGCTTTGCATCGGTACTAGAGCGAAGAAATTAAATGAGGACATATTCCATTTTCCTCGAGCAGGAATCGAACAAGCATCCTGTATCGTTTACATTCGCGCGCTTGTGTCCCTGCGGCCCGACTTACCTCTTTATCTGATTATAATATTCAAAATATATTGACAACCGATATTTGAATATCAAAGCTAGAGTGACTGAGGAAATTTGACACACGATAGACAGAGGTCTTTCCCATGTCAAATTGAAAACGTAATAAATGTAGGTAAATTGTGTGTAGTGTAATTACACTAGTAGGTAGGTAGGTAGTTAGGTCACATTCTGAACTAAAATACTAAGAAATACCTCGATCATTTTTATTACTAAAATATTGATAATAAATTTGATTGCGAATTCAATATTTTTTTTCTTATGATCTCTGGATGGATGGATATACTTTCTATTTGTAGAGTTCCGTATCTCAAAAGAGAGATTACCTTGTTGTCCATCTGTCAAGAACAAAGAAGATATCAAGTCTATGAATCCTTGAGGCAAAGAAAAAAATGTTTCTTAGTCAACGTAATCAAAAGATACGATTCATGTATCGCTTGTGTTGCATTTTGTATGAAATTCGCAGCGTAATCAAGACCTATAGGATACCGTGGACTTATAGTTATGAAATTTAGCAGAGTAAGAAAACTTATAATACAAATAAAGGACAAAACGCAATTTAATTAATTATAATGTCGCTTAGAGTGCCAATAATTGGATGTTTTCTCATATATCAGTTTTATGTTTATTTCTTTAATATTTTAAATTCTATTTCATAGAAAAAAATATAACAAACTTAGATTTGTAGGTAATTTCATTCAAAATGAGTGCATATGTTAGCAAACTTAAGCTGTCAACTTCCTTTATGAGTTATACTTCCCGTTGACCTATAATTCTGTTGTATCCTCATACTTTATATAGTAACTTAGATTTACATCTACAACTATATAAACATAGTTAGCTTGTAAGCTACACATACTCGTATGTACCTAATACCTATATCAAATATGAAGAAGCATCGAGTTACTCAATAGGACCTCTTATCTCCCCGAGAGACAGTTACGATGTATGTAGATATTAAATAGAGATGCCTACGTTTCTATTGAAATTCAACCATATTGAAATTTCTATATAATTTCATGTATCTCTTATTACATCAACTAAATATATAAAATTGAATTAAATTAAATCAGCTTCACGCTGTATCCCGCATACAATAGGGGAGCCAATATTAAGACACTCCGTTCACCACTTTCCGTCGAGTTTTTTGAGGCATTTCGTTGCAACGCCGTGCTTTTGCCTTAACCAGAGCGAAAAATAAAAATATTAAGAAATAATAATTTATTTCCTCGAGAAGGGATAGAACCCACGACCGTCGCTTTACAGTCACACCCTTGTGCCCCTGCGTCACGACGGTCCCACGTAAATATATCTAGAGTTAATAAAATAAATATTTATTACAATATACTTCTATTTTTCACGTGACGCAGTGGGATAGTTTCTGATAAGAAATATAAAAACTTGGCTATGAGTTCAATACTACCGCGAAGCATATGTTTATTTTTGTACTTATTGTCTTTAATTGGTACTAAAAGCGGGAAACAGAGTGCCTAAACACTATGTTGTCTCTAGATATCTTGTTTTAAACGTAAAAGTAGAACAAAAGTATATATATTTTAGAGAATAATCAAATTAATTGGTGGAATTATTTTACGGACTATATTACTCTTACTCTATATTAAATTATTTCTACTAATCTAATCTTTGGGAAGATAAAAAAAAATCTATCATTCAGACAATTTCGTTTAAAATGTTATTTCAATTATTCTCATTAGCATATATAGTACTGCAGTTGAAATAGCTTAGCATTGGTTACGAGCCAACGTCACTTACGCCCAATATTAATAATCTATCTCCAACGTCAATCTTCGATTGTTCCATACATCTATCATCTATATGTATGTTTTTTGATAGATGTATGTTTTTGGCTTTTATTTTTGATAGATGTATGGAACAATCGAAGATTGACGTTGGAGATAGATTATTAATATAGGGCGTTAGGGAATAACATAGAAAAAAAAAAATTAAACAAGATTTGACAAATACATAATCGTTTATTTATGTTATATATTTTATTAAGTTAATAATAAGTACTTATATTAAGAAAAAACTTATAAAAATTCGAACTCTTCTCTCCGAACTGTTGGAAACCGTCCAAGCTTATCCAGCTACATTAAACATTTTTATACGTTTTTTTAATAAGTATTTTTTTAAAGATGTTATTTGACACTTAGGAAAGTGTGGAATAATACTTTTAAAATGTTAAAAAAAAAACATTTATTTGTTAAATTTAAGAGGCTTAAGTAACATAAATACCTCTTTTTTATAGGCGCTTATTGAAAATATTACTTTTAACCTTCTAGGTTTCATTTAAAATTATAAACAGGCACTATCCATACACAAATATATAAGATTATACTAGGAAGTAATTACACTAAATGTAAACTGAAACGAATATAGAAGCTAAATATAGGCAGAACAAGATAAACGCGGAGTCGAACAGACTAAGTTAGTATCACCGAGCGAACTTCTTGCTCCGAGTTTATGTTTCCTACACGAAGGAATTACGTTCAAATACATATGTTGCCTACACCGGCGCAGCGAAGTTAAATGAAAGCAATTTAAACTTTAAATTCATGAATTTTATCCGCAATAATGTCGGTAATTTATGTTCTCGGGACGCAATGAAATAAAAACAGGAGTTCGGAGTTGTAGCGGCAACTTTCTCCACTTAAATGTATATTTTAGTAGATACAAAAGCTTCAGCTATTTTTGGAAAGGACATGTGCTAAGTTGAATGGTGTATTAGATATATGAATATATAGAGAAAGGCGAAGGCCTCAATAAAATGATAGAAAAAGCATATCTTCCATATTTTAATAACTAAAAGAAATAAAAATATTTTATGTTATATATATATTTCTTACGAAAAGAACACAAATTTTAACATCATATATTTTGCTTATAGCTTCACTTAACTTGACATAAAATTTTCAAGTTACTAAATAAATCGTTTCCCCATGGCAACGGCTTCTTGTACGTTTTACCTCATAACTTGTATCCCTAGCGTCGTATTTATGAAACCTACCGCATTTTATAACTTAAAATATAAACAAGACTATCAAAACAACCAGAATTTATGATGAAGTAGGTTTGGGATTAAAAATCGTAAATATTCTGCTTGATTATGTGTTTGTCACTTTTAATTAAAAAAAATAAGCTTCACGCTGTATCCCGCACACAGCAGAGAAGGCAGAGGAAACCTAGTGTTAAGACACTTCGGTCTCCATTTTCTGCCGAATTCGGAGGCATTGCGTGTTGAATGGCAGAACTCAACGCCACGCTTTGCCTCGACACCAAAGCGAAGAAATGTAAATATAAATTGATGTAAATATTTCATCCCTTCGAGTGGGGATCGAACCTAAAATCAGTCGGTTTTACAGTCACAATTTGTGCCCCTGCGCTTAATTTTTTCAGGACTTTTATTTATATATTATTATTTTTTTATTATAAGTCCGAAAAATTCTAATAAGGTTGAGAGTTCGATTCCCACTCAAGGAAACGAAATATTTAATATTATCATCTCTTCCTTCTAAATTGAGGCACAGCGCGACGTTGAGGTCCACCTCTCGACACACAATACCTCCAGAATTCGGCGGAAAATAGGGAGCAGAATGTCCTAATAGGTACTAGACCGAGTGGAGATTAAAAAAAACTTAGTATATCTTTAAACGAATTGAAAAACTTTTATTTAAATAAACTGACATTGCATTTTAAGTGAGTTTATTTTGTACCATAATCGACCCGAAGCTCCGTAATGAAAAGCAAATGTTGAGTTTACATACGAGTGCACAAACATTATTATCTTGCCTGAATAAACGTGGCATCTTTTTGTATGCTTATATTATAATTTTATCAAGTTACATTTTCAGTTGCCTTAAATTGGGCTCAATTTGTAAAGGAAAAACTCTAAATATGTATAAGAAGATGGTTATTGTTAAATGAATATTATATGATGTTTACATGCCTCCAGAATTCGGCAGAAAGTAGGGAACGGAGTGTCTTAACACTAGGTTTCCCTCTGCCTAGCCTGCTGTGTGCGGAATACAGCGTGAAGCTGATTTATTTATTTTATTTTTTACATTATTACATATATGTACTTATGTATATATTCACTGTTTGCGTTGAAGTTACATATATAATAAAAGGATTTTGGTATTTAAATAATATAGTTTTTTTAAAGTCTTAGTTGTTAAAGAAATTAATTTGAAGACTATTTACTGTAATAATAAATAATAAAAAAGTTCTAGTTTATATTATGTGAAAAGTGAAAAAGATGGAGACGAATTTCACACGAACAGGCAGGCAACTATCGCTATTTATTTCACACGATATTCCCATAAAAACTTATTTTTTTTATGTTTCAAAATACACTATCAAATTATTTTACTACTCAACATGAACTTTATTAGTTAAGAGAAAACGTATATGTTATCACTAGATTTCTTAACCTACTTTTCGAAAAGCAACTATTGTGTGTGACTGCGGGTGTGTGTGTGACGCGATTGTGGGTTCAATCTCATATCAAGGAAATAAAATATTATTTATTAATATTTTCATTTCTTCGCTCTAGCTACAAGGTTTTGCCTTGTTGCACGACGTTAAGTTCCGCTTCCACTCAACGCAATGCCTCGAAAATTCCGCCTACCCTCTGTCTGCTGTATGTGGCATACAGTGTGAAGCTGAATCTGTGATATTCCACAGCACATATAAATATTATTATTTTTTCAGCTTCATGCTGTATCCCGCACACAGCAGGGTAGGACAGGGGAAACCTAGTGTTAAGACACTCTATTCCCCACTTTCCGCCAATTTCTGGAGGCATTGCGTGAGGAGTGGCGGAACTCAACGCCGCGCTTTCCCCTCTACCCAAAGCGAAGAAATGAAAATATAAATGTTAATAAATATTTCATTTCCTCGAGCGGGGATCGAACCCACAACCAGTCGATTTACATACACACTCTGTGCCCCTGCGCCACGACTGGCCTCATATATATTAATAATAATCATAAAACTTAATTCAAAATCTAAAACAAAAGTTATTACCAACAGTTTATACGTAAAACGTGATCGAGCATCTAATTCCAGTAAATCAGAACTGGCGGCGTTCAGCTGGCGAGGCCGCACTCTGTTTGACTAGTTACTTTACTGTCCAAGTAGTCCAAGACAAACGGCAAACTGCTCAACTTCGGTCGCTTCCGAGGGATCGGTGCGGCCGTATCTTAATTAAGGCTTTGATGCGCTTCGTGACGAATTTATTACAAGTCTATCGTCTGAGTTTATTGTTCTGAATGTCGTTTATTTTAATA
>JAATLQ010033813.1:0-19485 GCA_013421005.1 Heliconius erato x Heliconius himera | reverse complement strand
TCGAGCATCTAATTCCAGTAAATCAGAACTGGCGGCGTTCAGCTGGCGAGGCCGCACTCTGTTTGACTAGTTACTTTACTGTCCAAGTAGTCCAAGACAAACGGCAAACTGCTCAACTTCGGTCGCTTCCGAGGGATCGGTGCGGCCGTATCTTAATTAAGGCTTTGATGCGCTTCGTGACGAATTTATTACAAGTCTATCGTCTGAGTTTATTGTTCTGAATGTCGTTTATTTTAATAAAAACTGTTAAATGTTATACAATTTACTGTTAATGAATTATTTAAATAAAATATACTGGATTGCTCATATCAATAAATATTTCACTAAAAGTGTTAAGGTCAAGATAATTTTGAATTAAAATTTGACTTTATAATTAAAACTTAAAAGAATGCAATGGTGAATTATTTAGTAAGTTAATAAAAGAAGACGCGAAGTTGTGTAGCCTTCTTTCTGTATATAAATCTACATACAAATTTAACATGTTAGTTTCAGTCGTCGTCGCTTGAGTGTATTTCCTAATCGATCCACTCCCGTAAGTGCTTAATGCGATCCAATATAGTTCTGATATTCGTTACATACATACTGTTACTTAAACTATTAATATATGAAGGATAATGTTATGTTTTTTTATTTTATTTATAATATAAGGAAATAATCTAGTGATCGCCCTTGACTCCAATAGTTCTTATTGAAATATTATGTATATTAATTTATATTAAAATTATAGACATTTCTCAAGTTTTTTTTCAGCTTCACGCTGTATCCTGTTTGTAGCAATGGAAATATTATCCTAGTGAGAGAGGCATTGCTTGTTGGGCGGCGGAACTCAACGCCGCGCGTTGTCTCGACACCTGAGTGAAGAAATGAAAATATTAAATATTTAATTTTCTCGAGTGGGAATCGAACCCACGAAATGTCGCCATTCAAGTCACACGCTTGTGCCCTGCGCCAGAACTAACCTCAAGTGAAGTTATAGAAAATGTGGCTTTGCTTATGTTATTTAAAACGGAATCTTGTAATAATTTGGACATACAGAACTTGGTATTAGATTATCTTTTTAGGAATGAAAAGAATAATGTAATACAACAGGGATTTGGAACATACTACGTCTTTAAATAACTCCAGAATGCAATAATAAAATACCACTCCATATGTTTAAGAGGTTATGACCGAATTCCGCAGTATAAACGGTATGTTATATCATACTCTCTTCGACGTCGAGTCGCCAGTAAGTTTCTGAGAGATATACATCATATTGACGTGAATACGCCTATAAATTAATAAATAAATAAATAAGCTTCACACTGTATTCCGCACACAGCAGGGTAGGCAGAGGGAATCTAGTGCTAAGACACTCCGTTCCCCACTTTCTGTTGAATTCTGGAAGCATTGCGTGTTGAGTGGCAGAACTCAACGCCGCGCTTGGCCTCGACACCAGAGCGAAGAAATGAAAATATTAACTATTTCATTTCCTCGAGTGGGAATCGAACCCACAACCTGTCGCGTTTACGATCTGACATTGTGCTTCTACACCACGACCGGCCTCTTCTAAACTAAATAATTAACTGAAAAACTTAAAAGAGTACTGAAAACTTTTATATTGGATAGGTAAAGTTGCAGCACTACAACAAAATTATTTCGTTAATTGATTTATTCCAGAAAAATCTTAAGGTAGAAATATATTAATTTATTTGTATAACTTATGTATGTACCAAAAATATAACAGAAAACGTACGTACAGGAGTTAATTTCATATTAGGCCGAGGTTTGGGGATATATAGTCATGGACATACGCATAAAAGGGCAATATTCATAAATCTTAAGGGACTTCTTTTTCTTGGTCTTTTGTCTTCGCCTCTTTTTCTTAATGTTAATAAATTGAAAGAACATGGGATTTGTTTTCCGTAAAGTAATTTAAAAAGTTGTCGAAGCAAAGTATGTCGTTGAGTTCCGCTACTTAACACGCAATACTTCCAGAAGAGAAAATTAGGAACGTAGGAAGGAACTTAGTATTAGGTTCCCTCTGCCTAACCTGCTGTGTGCGGGATACAGTGTTCAGCTAAAAAAAAGATATAAAGTAAATTATTAGTTCGGACGTATATTACACTTAATTATAACAAAAAAATACAACGAAATCTTAAAAAAATAATAGAAAACTTGATTTAACTTTAACACAAAAGTATTATTGAAATATCTACGGACAAAAAGAAAACCCGGGGAATGAACTTGGTTGCGATACTAGACTCAATTATTGTCCTGCGATCGATGAATATTGATAGAAGTATTTGCATATTTACCGTGCAGAGGAGACCCGGGACATAAAAGTTCGGTGAATGCAACATGTTTTGTATGTAAATTGTCAAGTCAAACTTTGAGATTTATAGCTGGCTTTATTTACTAACTGCGAAGTTGGGTTCTCTAGATTATATATATGTATGTATTTGTTGATATTTATTTGGAAATATAAAAATATTAGCTTCACGCTGTATCTCGTATTTTGCAGTTTAGGCTGTGGTAACCTAGTGGCGCTAAGGCGCGGTGTTATTATTTATGCACTACCGAGATATCCTGTACTATTTGTAAGTTTATGTTAGTCAAGGTTACCTGTAAGAGATCACTTATAGTGATAAGGTCGCCTTTGCATACTACCTCTGTGCGCAAAATGTTTTTTTATTTTATTTTTTCTGTAATGTTATGTTGGTATTTCTATTTCTCTTGTTAAATATTATATTTCCTCTATGTATGCAATAAAGAGTTTTATCTATCTATCTAGTGCTAAGACCGTTCCCCATTTCCGTCCCCCATTTTCCGTCGAATTCTGATGATATTGCGTGTAGCGGAACTCGACGCCGCGTTTTGCCTCGACACCATAACGAACAAAACGGAAATATTAAATAGGGATATTAATTGAGTCTTTTTTAACATTTTTAAAGCAAAATTTTGTGACAGTTTTGTAAGAAATATCTTATTAGGTACTTTGCATTTTTTAATAGATACATTATTTTATGACTTTTTACTGTCCGCTGAAATCTGTAATGAAATTAGGTACATATAGATAGAAATATTTAGCTAGAAGAATTTGATCCTTTTATTATGATTTGAGGCAATGGCAGCCTATGATTGCAAGTATTACCATTGTAAGTTCTATTTCTGCTCGGGGGAATGAACTAGATATTTTTACATTCCCGCTTGGTAGATAAGGCGCGGTGTTGTCTTGCGCTACTTAAATTGCAATGTCAATTTAATTTGACAATTGGGCGGAAAATAGGTAAGGAAGTATTTTAAAACTAGGTTCCCTCTGCCTACCCCTGAATAAGCAGAAAAAAAGTAAAGCTGATAAGAAAAGAGAATTAGTCCCAAATTAGCCACGTTTATGCTAAATTACTAACATCATAATAATATTATAATTATCATATCAGTACCAAAATATTATACCAATTCCAGAATATTAATAAATTAGCATTTAGTTCAGATTACAATGTTACGGTGAAACTTCTACTATTGAAATCTGGATGCTTCGAGCTTGTACAATATGATCCTAGTGCTTTGGAACTTTGAAATGAGGCAAATGTGTTTGATTTTAGTTATACTACTATCATTAATAATTCTAATTTGATAAAATAGCAAAATTATATTTAAGTGGTAATAGTTTGTATCTATATCGTTTTTCACGCTCTCGCTTGCACGCTTAGGTCAGGTGGAACGTGACAATGAGTCATGCTTTTCTGTATGTGCAGTCGGCGTTCAACGATTTAAAAGACGTTATCACGTCAAAAAATGTACCGTTGCGTAAATACATTAAATGAGGCCGGTTGTGGCGCAGCGGTACGAGGTGTGACTGCAAAACCGACTGGTTGTGGGTTCGATTCCCACTCGAGGAGATGAAATATTTACTTAAATTTATATTTCCATTTCTTCGCTCTGGTGTCGAGGTTAAGCGCGGCGTTAAGTTCTGCCACTCAACACGCAATGCCTCCAGAATCCGGCAGAAAGTGGGGAATGGAGTGTCTTAACACTAGGTTCCCTCTGCCTACCCTGCTGTGTGCGGGATACAGCGTGAAGCTAATTTAATTTAATTTTTAACATACAAACCTCTAAAAATATATTTCTTTTTATTATTCAAATGTAAAATTAAAAAAAATCTTCTATTGTTTCAGCCTAAAGCTCTCTTTTGTAGTATTTGCAATTTCAAATTCAAACTTATACATAAAAACAGATATTATACTAAAGTGGAGTAATAAAAGTCTTACTAAACGTGGCTCGTAGCGAGTGCCAAAATTGCTTGCTTTAATTAAAAAGTAACGCGTCAAGGGTATCGTAGTAATATTTGAATGAAATGGTTTTTGATATTTCTAACAACGTGAATTATTTTTTACAATGTCGTAAGTTGAATATTTAATAAACAATTACATTTTATTACCAAAAACTTTTTACTGTACATTATAAATTGTAATTGTTTAAAATATCTAAATATAGTATTTACTTATTTTCTTCCATCTTTTGTTTTATTTGACTAAAACAGCAATTACCTCTTTTTTATTTTTCTTGTAAATCTCATCTCTGTTTTTGTATCGTAGATGTAGGAGGTTGAGGTTGTAAGGAAATGTAGTTGATATGATTAAATAGATTCCGGTACATCTGAAAATTTCACGAGTTTTGGCAATCTGAGAGCTGAGTTATTAGAAATTTAGTAAAAGTTAAGTTAAGTTCACAGAACAATTTCTATAAAATAGATGATTATTAAAAAAAAATCGTGAAAAGCAAAGAAGTAGTCGTTGAAAATTTCAAACAAACACTTAAAACGCATCGAAACGAACGAAATGCGTAAAGAAAAATGCAAATATCATTAGACAGTGTCAGTCAGCTGTCACATCACATTTAAAATATGATTGATTTTAATCGATTCAAAATGGTTTTTTTTTTAATTTTTTCCAGTAATTAATTGTCATTTTCTTTATTTATACTGCGTTGAAATACTTACACTTAATTAAAATTAACAAATATTTTACAACGTAAGAAATGGAGTACTCCATTTCTAAGCTCTGGTGTCGAAGCAAAGCGCGGCGCTGATTTCTGCCACTCAACATGCAATGCCTCCAGAATTTGGCAGAAAGTGGGGAACGGAGTGTTCACTAGGTTATTTAGATTTTTTGAAAAAAATTACAAATCTTTTATACTATATCTCAACTCATTATATTTGAACCCACGATTTTCCACCTCCTTTACGATATAAAAAAATATCTACTATGGACATTCGTTTTACTAATGTTTTTAAGCCTCTATATCTATATTAACGACTTCAGTAAATAAATAAAACAGTACTACCGATTATACATATATATTTGTAAATATTCTGTGTTTTTATATTATATTCTTTGTAAACATAGTGTTTTTCTTTTATAAAAAACTTTTTAAATGACTGTATGGAATACAAATCCCCACGTTCTTTCAATTTATTAACACTAAGAAAAAGAGGGCGAAGACAAAAGACCAAGTCCCTTAAGATTTATGAATATTGCCCTTTTATACGTATTTTCATGACTGTATATCCAAAACTCGGTCTAATATGAATTTAACTCCTGTACCATACGTCATCTGTTATATTTTTGGTACGTTTTACAAATTAAGATATCTTTAGTTTAAGATTAAATTGTATACAAATGTACCTATTACATATCTTACATGATTTTTTTCTGGAATACTTCAATTTGTTTTTTTTTCGTCACGCTGCATTCCCCACACAGCAGGATAGATAGAGGGAACCTATTATAAAGACACTTTTTTCCCATTTTTTGCCGAATTCTGGAAGTATTGCGCGTTGAGTGGTGCACTCAACGCTATGCTTGGCTTCAGCACCAGAGCGAAGAAATGAAAATATGAAATATTTCATTTCCTTCAGTAGCAATCAAACCCGCAACCTGTCACGTTTACAGTCACACATTGTGCCCCTGCTTCACGACCGATCTCTACTAAACAAAATAAATAAGTAATAGCACTGAAAAACTTTTATATTAAGCAAGTAAAATTGCGGTAAAACGTCTAGTCGAGTATATATGTGTATATATATTTTTTGTATTTCGAAATAAGTCTGAACACGGCGGAGTTCACTGCGAGCCAAGACTCAATTATTGACGCTGCCGTCAATGAATATTGATAGCTCCATTTACATTCTCGTAGCACCCACTACGCCGCGGAGGAGCAAAAATTGGACGAATGCACTTTGTTTACATATACTACTTTGAATTTTAATTCACTTTTAATATGATTTTTCACATTGGTTGGTATTATTCCTTTTTTTTAGTTACACTCTATATTCTGTACAAAACAGGGTAGGCAGAGGGAGCCTAGTGTTAAGACACTCCGTTCCTCATTTTTCGCCGAAATCTGGACGCATTGCGTTTGTTGAATGGCGTAACTCAACGCCGCGCCTTGCCTCGACACCAGAGCGAAGAAATGGAAGTATAAATTTAAGTAAATATTTCATTTCCTCGAGTGGGGATCGAATCCACAACCAGTCGGTTTTACAGTCACACTTTGTGCCGCTGCGCCACGACTGGCCTCGATTTTTATCTTTTACTTATATAATTATATCAAATCTACCTTCAACTACAATGAACAAGGATAGTACCCAATCTTATTTACTAACCGCGACTCAGACTAACTTAACCATTGCATTAATTGTGGTTCTTAGATAAATTTGTCTATTGCCGGTTACAATTTAGATTTATATAATAAATCTTATTTACAAATGACTTTGTATCTCCAAGATCCGTTACAGTACGTATTAATATAACTTAACAACAAAATTTAATAACATAAAAGCCGTAGTGGCGCAGTGGCACGAGCGTGTGGTCGTTAATGCGACGGATATTGGTTCGATTTTCATTCAAAGGAATTAATTAATTGTTTTATATTTTCATTGACCTCGTTCTGGTAACAGGACATAAGCGTAGCGTTGAATTTATTCAATGTATTAAGAATTCAAGAGAAAAGTATAACTCTTTTCCTTATTTTCAACTAGGTTTCCTCTGCCTATATACATACTACTTTAAAGAATTTTTCAGCGTCACGCTGTATCCCGGACTCAGCAAGGTAGGTAGAGGGAACCTAGTGTTAAGACACTCCACTCCCCACTTCTCACGGAACTCAACACCGCCTTTTGCCTCGACACCAGAGCGAAGAAATTTAAATATAAATTTTAAATAAATATTGTGGGGATCGAACCCACAACCACTCGGCTTACAATAACACTTTGTGCCCCTGCGCCATGACTAACCCAAATACATAATACCTATCTATACATATTAAAGCACTTGTTTAATATTAACTCGAAATACTACGCCATACTCTTGAAATTATTTTTATTTTAAACTTATTGCACCAGTTTTACCAATTAAAAAAATAAAAACTTATATAAAGCTAAATCGAAGCTAACTAAAAACTCATTACATCTTCAACTAAGTGAAATGTTCGAAGCGAATGGGAACTCCACTATAATTCAATAGTTAACGGCAGTTTTCCGATTCAACCCAATTTCCGTGAAATATTCAACAAACTTAAAACAAAATTTACATGTAAAATAAATATTTAAAAACGAAAAATGCACTGCACTTTAAGTACAAAATTTATACAGTATGTATATTTAAAAATCAAAATCAAAATCAGCTTCACGCACACAGCAGGGTGGGCAGAGGGAACCTAGTGTTTAAGAGACTCCGTTCCCCGCTCTCTGCCGAATCTGGAGGCATTGCGTACTGAGTGGCAGAACTAACGCCGCGCTTGTCCTCGACACCAGAGCGAAGAAATGGAAATATAAATTTAAGTAAATATTTCATCTCCTCGAGTGGGGATCGAACCCACAACCAGTCGGTTTTACAGTCAGACATTGTGCCCCTGCACCACGACTGGCCTCATGTCTATTTATTTCATGTATATTTATTTCAATATATAACATACTTTTGTCTAAATCTAGGTATGTATAGTTGATAATAATCGATAGTTACTAAACAATTACTGAGCAACTAAAAAGTAATGTAGAACTTGCATTATTCTTTATCACAGAAATTGATAAACTTTTAATCAACAATTCCTAAGAAACAGTATAAGAAAAATAAATTTTATAAGAAATAAACTAAAGTACTAAATATAAATTTGTTCAAATACCTCATGATATTTAGGTACTATATAGCGAAATAAATGAATTAAGCGTTGACAATACAATAACCATGGTTATTATTAGGTTGGTTTTATTTTATTATTCAAGATAAGAACAGAATACATTACGAATTCTTTTTTTTATAAAAAATTGGCAAAATATAAATATATAAATTTTTATATCTTATGTAATTGAGCATTTAATACACTTATATTTTATATCTGAAAATAAGATAAAAATAATAAGAATATCAAGAGGCTTCCTCTCGCTGTTTTTTATTAATTATTGTTCGGCAACATACAATATTAAAGACATCGCGTTTCAATTTCCTTATTTTCTTGTATCATATTACGAAATCTTTTCCATTTATGATATTTCCACGAACAGGAAAATCATAAAAAATATTCTCATATAAGAGTACAATAATAATCTTTACGCTTTTTGCCAATGAGCTTTTTGAGGGTAGTTAAAACTTATCGCACTCACGCAGCCGTTTCGCATACGAATCGTATAATATGTGATTGAACGTGGCTGTTTCTCTTATGTGGTTTGTTGAAAATAATTGCTACATTTATCGATCAACAATCTGGACATCACTAGTAAATTGGAGCTGTGAATTCCTTTTAGGCTGTATTAAAATTCGATGGTATCAAGTCATTATTTATGTTAGTGCAATATATATTTTAATATCGATATCATACACTCCATTTGAATATTCGAATTAATTATTATAGGCGGTATTTAAATTAAGTATAATTTTTGTGGTTGTTTCGAATAATAGTACGAGTAAACAGAGATTTAATTTGAAAGATAATATTTATTGCTATATAGATTTATTGGATCGACTGATTATACCTAGTACCTAGTAATTATACATTATAAATATTATACATTTAGATCATTATACGCTCATTCGATAAATAAAAAATTTGAATATAAAACGACTTTTGGTATGTCCTGCGTGGTATGACAGATGTTTAAAGATAAAAATGTAAGTATTTCCTATTTATTTTTATACAGTATATAACGAAATGTCAGATTTCTGTTCTGTTATACATCTACTCGTACATATTTTTCTGCGATTACTTTAAATAACAATATTATAATAACAACTGTGAGTAAGTAGGCTGTTGTTGTATAAGAAAATTTGCATAGTTTATATAAGAAGGTAGCGTTTTTTCCTTATTTCATACATTTTTGAAGTGTTGGAGAATTTATTGACAAGTCGTTCGTTCTTCACTTCATGACTACTATACAGGTAATGTATTGGAGTTTTAACTTGGCCTTGTTTCTTTTAGGCAATCTATATTGCTATACTAATATTGCCCTCAAATGATATTTCAATAAACATTCACCTTATTTATTCATCACAATATGCCATACAAAATAAATTAAGATTTTTCGAAATAAATTTAAATTTTAAATAGCAATTCCATATATAAATATAATATAATAAAAATATTTTTTTTACACATTAAATAACGAATACTTTTAAAAAATCATAATTTTGAATCTGGCAGCTTAGCGGTGAAATGTATTTGCAAACAGCTAACCTCAAACCACAGTCATTAGCGGTTTGATGTGATAACGCGGAATTAACACCCCGTGTTTGTCACTCTTTGACTTACCCTAAATATTACGGCAAAATAAGGTTACCTTGAAAAATACAATTTATATATATAGACTAAGTACTGAGAATATATTTTTTGTCTCTATATCAAGTAGGTTTATGAAATTAAATCAAATCAGCTTTACACTGTATCTCACAAACAGCACAATTGACAGCGGGAACCTAGTGTTAAGACACTCCGTTCCCCACATAAAGCTGAATTTATCGAGGCATTGTGTGTTGAGTGGCGGAACTCAACCGCGGGCTTTTGGGTTGGGGCCAAAGCGAAGAAATGAAAATATGAATTAATAATAATTAATTCCCTCGAGTGGAGATTGAACCCAAACCGTCGCGTTACATTCACACTCTTGTATCCCTGGCCACGACGACCTGTATTGTGAATTTAGTTATATGAAAAGTTTAAGTTAATAAATAAAACTATTTGAGTGTAGAGAAAATTTAAAATATATTTTTATTAAATTTATACACAATATACCTACATATATATGAAACGTAAAAGATATAAAATTTATTGCGAAGCAGAGAACTCGCAGAGCTATATCCTGCTCCGTATAACGTTTTAATACACATTTTATATATTTTAAAACCCCGTGCAAACTGAAAATATGCTTCAATTTAAAATACGTAAACGTTATATATTGTTTTTAAAGTATGAGTAGCTGATTAAATAGGTATTTAATATATAATAGATTAATTTTATAGCTGCTTCTGCCTTCATTTTACGGTTTACACTAAAAAATAATACACACTATTCTGCTATTTCACTCTACGATATCAACTGCACGCTGTATTCGAGTACATACAACAAGGTAGGAAAAGGGAAAACACACCGTTCCACATTTTCCGCAAAATTTTTGAGACATTGTGTGTTGAGTGGCGGAATTCAACGCCGTGCTTTACTTTTGCGTATCAAAACGAATAAATGAAAATATAAATTTAGATAAATATTTCATTTGCTCGAGTGGGGATCGAAACCACAACCAATCGTGTTTACACTCACACACTAGCGCCCTGCGCCACGACTGGCCTCACTCTACGATATGATTTATATATTGGGTGACGGAGTTTAACGCTGCCCTTAACCGAGCAACCTTAAACCACTTTTAAATACAATAATATCCCTTATAATTTGCAGATCATGCCTACCGATTAAAACAATACGCGGAACACATGATTTATGTGTTCTAATTAAGCGAGCGGATAGACAAGCTATTCGTCATTGTATTGTGTGCGCAACCATTTGCGGCCGCTGTCTCATTACTGTACGCATCGTGGTGATATATTACAATGTCAGACATTTTATGATTCTCACTATTTGCGAGAGGGTGAGCTGGCGTGGTGAGAGCTTTGGTCTATCAAAGGCTAGACTGTATAATCATGGGTCGCTCCGAGATTCAAATCAGATATTATATTATATATTAACAAGGGCAGAAACGTGTGTTTGTAAGCGTGACAGGTTGTGGGTTTGATTCCCACTGAAGGAAATGATTAGCAGCAGCGTTAAGTTTTAGCACTCAACACTCCGAACCCAGCGGAAAGTGGCGAAGTGTTAATGGGAATGGAGAGTCTTAACACTAGGATCAAAGGTTCCGTTTTCCTGACTGCTGATGTGCAAGATACAGCGTGAAACTGAAAAAAAAAAGAAAGATTATGAAGGAATTGAAATATACGAAATATAATTGATACGTGTTATGTATATACGTATAATATCTACGAAAAGGGTCTGATTGTTATTTTTATTAACGGTTGTGAACCTCCAGTGCAGTACATTAGGTACCTACGTTTATTATTATTATAAAGTTTAAAAATATATTTGTTAAAAGCACTTTAATTTTTAATTAAAACTTTTATTATTATTTATATTTGTTTAATAATTTTGATATAAATTGTTTAATAATTGTGATAATATTTCATCTCCTCGAGTGGAGATCGAACCCACAACCAGTCGGTTTTACAGTCACACTTTATGCCACTGCGCCACGACTGGCCTCAGAATTTCATTATTATATCAAAAATAATTAATTATTAGCTAGTGCAGCTTTCCCTTGCTTATCGGGCTTTATTTGATATTAAATCAAATCGTAAGTAAAATTCCGTCCAGAGACATAAAAAATGGTATGTCGCTATTTCAGATAAAAATGCATCATAAAAAATAAATTAGCTTCACGCTGTATTCTGCACATAGCAGGGTAGGCAGAGGGAACCTAGTCTTAAGCCAGTCCGTTCCCCACTTTCCGCCGAATTCTGGAGGCATTGCGTGTTGAGTGGCAGAACTCAACGCTGCGCTTTGCCTCGACACCAGAGCGAAGAAATGGAAATATAAATTTAAATAAATATTTCATCTCCTCGAGTGGAGATCGAACCCACAACCAGTCGGTTTTACAGTCACACTTTATGCCACTGCGCCACGACTGGCCTCAGAATTTCATTATTATATCAAAAATAATTAATTATTAGCTAGTGCAGCTTTCCCTTGCTTATCGGGCTAGACTCTTTCTGTTTTTGGATACCTAAATTTATCTTAATATACAACTTGTTTTGTTGACGGATACCGTAGTCCATACAAAATTATATTACACTAACACGTACAATGTAAACTGATAAGGCTAATAAAGGTGACCCTATTTATAAGGCTTGGGGGCGCTTACAGACTTAATAAAGATAAATAAGATTCTCGATCTTTCTTAGGAATCTCAACATATAAAAGGGACATGTCAAATAAATAGTTTACCCGCTTTCCTCCTCGCTTATCTTCAGCAGGACAGATTGATTTAGTTTCATTGGCCAGCGGTTGGTATATTATCATGAAACTTGAACAGAATTTTCTTAGAGGATTTATTGGTTGGATTTTAAAGATATCTTTTTTTTCTTTTTCAGTCACGTGCTGTATCGTGGGATAAAGCTGTAGAGAGAGAGAACTTAGTGATAAGACACTCTGTTTCTCGCAGAGGTATTGTGTATATACAAAAGTGTTGATATGGCATAGTTGTTCTGTTTGGTTCAATTCTTAGTTTATGGTGTTCTTTGCGTGCCAGTAGATCACTAATCACTTCGCTAATGTGATGTTGTGTGGAAAAAGCACGAAGGAGATTGTACGGTAAAAAAGCGATATTATACAATAAGAATGTATGATTGTAGAATGAGGCCGGTCGTGGCGCAGCGGCACGAGGTGTGACTGTAAAACCGACTGGTTGTGAGTTCGATCCCCACTCGAGGAGGTGAAATATTTACTTAAATTTATATTTCCATTTCTTCGCTCTGGTGTCGAGCGCGGCGTTGAGTTCTGCCACTCAACACGTAATGCCTCGAGATTTCGGCAGAAAGGGGGGAACGGAGTATCTTTACACAAGGTTCCCTCTGCCTACCCTGCTGTGTGCGGGATACAGCGTGAAGCTGAATCCCGAAAATGAATGAAAGAATGTATGAAATAGTTGTTATAAGATAGGGATTTTAATAAACTGTCATCTTGACATGGTAGTGAACTATGCGGCAGCCGAAAATAAATTGAATTTCTTATTAGGACTTTTTCCCGGTCTCATATTTAGTTTTACCAATATTGATAGATTTTGTTTTATATTTACAATTTTATACAAAAAAGTCGTGGATTATTTATATTAAATTATTAATAGTTTATACACTGTTATTATAATATATTATTAATAGTTTGTACACTGTACTCATTATCATATTATATTTTGTATGAAAATGTGAAAATGGCCTTTTATGGAAATTACGCCTGAAGTGTTATTGATGGAAGCGTCATTTCTTTCACACTTAATTAATACTCACTTTAATGGTTTTTCAGCTTCATGCTGTATTCCACATATAGCAGGGTAGACAGAGAGGCAGTTAAGTAGTATATATATTTTTTAATTATTTTTATTTAACAAAATCAAAGTACGTTTTACTTTATGCAAAATTATTTTTTACTTTTTAGTTCATTGTTTCGACACTACTCTCTACCTCGCATAACCTGTGAAGCTACTTTTAAGACACTCTGTTCCCATTAAGCCACCTCATTTCCCATTTTGCGCCGATTTCTGACATTGTGTGTTGAGTAATTACTATTAATTGTTTAGTAAGTAAATGCCGCGCTTTGCCTCGTTGCCAAAGCAAGTGATTTTATTTCCTCAAGTGAGAATTGAACCCACAATCTATCGTGTTTGCAATCGTACCCCTGTGCACCTGCGCCACTACCGATCTTACTTATTAACAGTTTATTTATGTATATAAACTAATTTCCTAGTTCACAAATAATATAATAGTTAATAATTCTTGAATATTACTTATTCAAACTATACCTTGCAATGTGGTGTCTGATTAAAGTCGTAAATATGGACGCCAGTTGGTGCATGGCTCGCCGTAAATCCGCAGCCGATACATTTGTCTCTATTCCCACAGGTTTCATGTAGAATTCTCTTGAGTTAAACTTTGCAAAATTATACTTATCTTCTGTTCTTATTTTTATTATTAACAGTTTTTGAATTAAAGAATATTTTTACTTCATTTTTACTTACTCAATGATTTATATAAAACATCTGTATTTGCATGTATTTGTTTAAATAGTTATCTTTGGCTTCTGCAGACGTAATCCTGCCTGAAAAAGAAGTTGTAAGGGAACCTGGGAATATAACGTTAATACACTCCGTTCCCATTAACCCACTACCGTTTTACACTTTTCACCTAGTTGTTTTTTGTCTTGATTTTTAGGTAATGCTAAATTACTCGAGTCAGGTAAAATCAGTCTTGTCATTCAAAATGTCGGTTAAACATTTTCTAGGTAAAAAGAAGACAAATCTTTTTGTGAAGAAAAAAATTAAAAATCCCTGTAAGTGTATATATATATATATATATATATATATATATATATATTTTATTATATTTTTTTTTGCTTACGCTATATCCCGCACACTGCAGGGTAGCAGAGGGAATCTAGTGTTAAGACACTCCGTTCCCCACTTTCTGCCGAATTTTTGAGGCATAGGCATGTTAAGTAGCAGAACTTAATGCCGCGATTGTCCTCGACACCAGAGCGAAGACATGGAAACATAAATTTATGTAAATATTTCATCTCCTCGAGTGGGGATCGAATCCACAAACAGTCGGTTTGTCAGTCACGCTTTGTGCCCCTGCGCCACGACTGGCCTCAACAAATAAAGTTATAAAGTTCTAAAGTTCTAAAATACTTTTCTAAAGTTTTATTTCCTGTTTGCAACTAGTGCAGCAATTCTAGTATTGCACAATTTTACTGTCACGTATGTATGTGAGACTACCGTACAGCAAAATAAATTTATATATAAATATAAAAGAATATAAAAAAAATGTTTGTATACACTATACGCACGTGGTGAATCTAAGCATATTAAGCCCGAGAAGGTATCATTGATTTTGAAAATTAGAAAATCTTATATAAAAAAGGTAACAAGCCAGCTGAATTATTTATATAAGGTAATAGTTGCATATCAAAAGTTGTTTAGTATGATGAGCATTTGCCGACGAAATTAAAGTTTTGGAATATCTGATGTGGAACATTAAAAGCACCAAAACTGCAATATATGGAAATATCACGTTATTTATTAAAAACTGCTTCGCGTAGCAAACATTTTTTTAAGTATAATAAAATCAAAAGAGGCCAGTCGTGGCGCATGGGAACAAAGTGGGACTGTAAAATCGACTGGTTGTGGTTCGATCCCCACCTGAGGAGATGCAATATTTATTTATGTGTCGAGGCAGAGCGCGGTGTTGAGATTCGCCATTCAACACGCAATGCCTCCGAACGGCGGAAAGTGGGAAACGGAGTGTCTGCCTACTGTGCTGTATGCGGGATACAGCGTGAAGCTGATTTTGATTTTAATGAAATGAAAGATCTAGAAAATGATGTCATTTTAATTTTAAACATACCAAGAAGTGAACGAGTAGATGGTAGATGAAGACAAAATTGCTGTCGTGGCGCAATTTATACAAGCGTGTGACTGTAAATGCGTCGATAACAGGGCAATGCAATGTCTTGAAAAATCAGCTAAAAGTGGGGAACAGAGTGTCTTAATACTGGCTTCACTCTGCTTGCCCTGCTATATGTGGGATATAGTGTAAAGGTGAAAAAAAACTACTAATAAATACTTACGTCAAATTTTCTTTGCTTATAATAAGAATATAACTAAATTTAATTTAAATTATAACTGTTTATGCAAGTATATTTTCTTAGAAATGGATCGAACTAATGTCCAATGAACTTTACTTAAAGAACGTCTGGAAACTTTTTAAGCAGCGTAATATATAAAATTTGTGTTGTTGTAAATTCTTGTGTAAATAAATACAAGTGTTAGAAGGATTTGCTTTAAATTTATATGTACATTTATAAAAGATATTTAGAAAAAAAGTCAGTTTATTAATTATATAAAAATAAAATGTATAAAAAAAAATTGATATTTTTGATATATTTTATTTTTTTTTCTTTTTCCCACATATCAGATTTCTACCACTATACCTTAATGCTTGAAACGCCATAACTATAGTACTAGACTATGGAATTATGCTGTACCAAATATACTTGAGACGAATAATTAAACATTATTTTTAGAGTGTATTGAAACATTACATTACATATAAAGAAAAAAAATAAACATGATCATCACCTGTAACTGGAATAGATAATTTTTTTCAGCTTCACGCTGTATCCCGCACACGGCAGGGTAGGCAGAGGGAACCTAGTGTTAAGCCACTCCGTTCCCCACTTTCCGCCAATTTTTGGAGGCATTGCGTGTTGAGTGGCGGAACTCAACGCCGCGCTTTCCTCTCGACATCAGAGCGAAGAAAATGAAAATATAAATGCAAATAAATATTTCATCTCCTCGAGTGGGGATCGAACCCACAATCAGTCGATTTACAGGCGCACTTTGTGCCCATGCGCCAAGCCTCAATAGATGGATTAAGATAGATTATTTTCATTACACCAATATTAATTATTTCGTTCTAAAAAATTACAGCATACCTCAACATACGATATTAAGATCGCATCTTCGCTCTTCCAATAGAAATTAATAAGACGATTCAAAAGGGAGTCTTCCTGTGAATACCGTGTAATTTGTTTCTCGCCCGAAGGGTACAAAGCTGTTTTCTCATTTCCTTTCAAGAAAACCTTAGAAACATTGCCTTTTGTCTTGTGTCATAAGCCCAATTTACTGATAACTATTAAATTAAGCTCACAAAGCTCTATTTTCTTTATAAAATCATATTTTGTTAATATAATCTCGTTATGAGGTAAAGTAGAATGATAAGTAACGGGTTTAATAAGATCAAGGAAAGAATATATATTACAAATATATATATTTTTCTTAAATAATGATAATCACAGAAAACATATCGCGTTATTATGATAATTATAACTATAACATGAATTAATAAGATTTCGATTATTACACATTTTAAAGGAAATTAAAACATCTTAGTTTTAAAAGTAATGGAATTAAAGAAATTGTAAACAATTTACTTTTAACAGTTATTTTGGACCTTTGTAATAAATATGTGTAGTTATTTGTATATATTTTTTAGAAAAACTCGAAAATATGACTTGAACAGATACAAGAGGGGACCATAATATTTTATATATTATAACAAAATGGAATCCAAATACAAATCAAAAGTTTTTCTTTTCGCTTAGTATAATATTATGTTGTCCTTAAGCCGGTTAACTTTAATAAATAATATATTAGAAAAATATATATTATAGAATTTTTTCCCCACAAACGTGACAAAAAAAGACTGAATTCTCATTTAACTTTTAGTTTCTCAGTTATTTTCAAATATATTTTTTTCTACTTCCTTCCTTCACATAATATCTTCTCGTAGAGATGACACAGAAGTTCTTCTTAATCTTCAACGTGTTTTTACAACCATATAGTCTTTAAGGGTTAATATGTGAAGCAATATGTTTGGACATCTCGGTTTATCTTCGAAAACAGAGTAGTAAAAATACTGGAGAAGGTCACATAAAAAGCATGAGGACTCCCCAGAGATAATGTATAAAGAGGTTGGTGACAGTGGACGAGGCGAAAGAGGTATGCAGGGACTGTAGCGTTTGGCGCTCCGTTCTCTCTGACTATCCCGCTAGTGATACAGCGTGAAGCTAGCTTAGTTTAGTTTTTTATAACGAAATATTTAATATTTTCTTTTCTTCGCTCAGACAAAGCCCGACATTTCGCCTCTCAACATGAAATTCTTTGTGAAAATGGGGAACGGATGTACCTTAATGGGAACACGTGAAGTTAAAATAAAAGAAAAAAATATAGTTTAATAAGTGCAACGTTAGACATAGAGTGCCTTCGTAAACAACGTTAGCGGCGGCTACGTTTCCACGCTGATATGGCAGGTACTAAACGGAAATAGGTTGCGCTGTCTGGTTTAATGACGTGGAATTGGACCAGTGATTTTAGGCAGTGCATTTTCGTATGTAAATGTAACATGCAAGTGTGCTGGAAGTTATTGTTATAAAGGCCGTGTATTGGCGCAGGCGTGAAAGCGTGTGACTGTAAACGCGACGGTTGTGGGTTCGATTTCCACTCGGGAGAATGAATTATTATTTATTTTTCACTTACAATGGAGTGTCTGAAAACTAGGTTTCCTCTGCTTACCCTTCTATATGCGAGGTACATGGCATAATTAAAAAATATATTTGTTTCAGGGATATGTACAATGTTTATATTTCATCAAATCTATATTTACATTATACTAAAATATATTATTGTAAAAAATATTTTGAAACATGTATACCCTACTGTCAGCACACATACATACATTCAAACTACCCACCTCAATATATTATTATTAAGACCGCTTTACTATTTGCGGGCGGTTAAGTTGCGTCACGCAACACGCATCGTTTTGAATTCAGGCGGAAAATAAAACAATAAAAGCGAGAAAAAAAGCTGAAAAAAAAACCAAAATACTTTAACAATATACATATTATTTGTAGAATATATTGTAAATTTTGTGAATTTTTGTATAAGGACTAAAGACTCTATACTCGTTCGAAAGCGCAACGGCAATTGCGTTAACTCGTCCACATCAACAGAATGCGGCGCGTGCATTCCGAGCAAATATTTTCGCTGTAAATTCCATATATTTCAGCGTTTTGTGTGTAGATATTTTAACATTCATATATATATATATATATATATATATATATATATATATATATATATATATATATATATATATATATATATATATATATATATATATATATATATATATATATTTTATTTTATTTTTATTTTTATTTTATTTTATTAAGTTTACCAACGGCTCATACATTATTACATTTCAAGTAAATCTAACTTAAAAACTAAAAACAATTAATGTACAGCCACTTAAAGGTAAACACTGCATGCAAAATAAAGTGGCTGTGAACAATCGTGAAACGGTAATTTATATACACATAGATTTGCTAATATATAAAAACGGATTAAAATTATATAAAAATATACTATAAACCAATATAAACAATATTACCACGAGCATCAATTATAACATAATTTACATACATTGTATTGCTTTCTTAAAAGCTGTTTTAGACATTTTAAAGATGTCAATGGATACACTACATTTCATATTATAAAGTGATATTATATATATATATATATATATATATATATATATATATATATATATATATATATATATATATATATATATATATATA
>JAATLQ010033812.1:0-19479 GCA_013421005.1 Heliconius erato x Heliconius himera | reverse complement strand
CTCTGGTGTCAAGCTTAAGCGCGGCGTTAGTTCTGCCACTCAACACGCAATGCCTCGAGAATTCGGCAGAAAGTGGGGAACGGAGTGTCTTAACACTAGGTTCCCTCTGCCTACTCTGCTGTGTGCGGAATACAGCGTGAAGCTGATTTATTTATTTATTTTATTATAGTTGTCAATCAATTCTGCTTATTAAATAATCATGTATTTTAAGCGGGCGAAGCCGTGGGCGGGCCGCTAGTTACAAATAACAGAGTTACCAACTTAGCATACATAATTTTAACGTTCGGATACACACATGTTTGGTTATTGAATTGTGGATAACAAGGGAATGTCAGATGATATAAATAAAAATAAATTAATAATTTTTATATCAATTTTATATTTTTATATATGTCAGAAGATATGTTGCTACTATTTCAAAAGACATGTTTTTAATTCCATTTTCATAAATGGAATTAAAAACATGCCTTTACGTTTTACTTTCCTTAACGCATGAAGTGACGAGAATCTAAATTGACTATATTAAAAACAAACCAAGACTATTTTCAAACATAAACATCGTCAAAAATTTGACTACAACTCAGATCACCTAATACTCCGAGGACAAATTTACATAAAGCAACCAAAAAATTAAGGAAAAGGGCTACAATGAAGATAACATTGAAGAGGTTCCGAGTATACTGACAGATGAAGTTATTATGAAATTTACTATTTCTTTATAGCAAACATAACGTAATAAAAAAAAACATTTTAATATCCAGGTTTTCAACATTGAGTAATGTGGTATTTTTTACCCAGTAGCGTCCGTTTGTGTGCGGAATTGCGATTCGCAATTGAAATGAAATGCCTAGCGACGAACCTCGGGTTAAGCAGTACTAAAAAAAACAAATAATTAAAATTTCATAAATTTCTTACACGCTACAAGCTTTTACAATTTCATAAAATTATTATTATCATTGTAGTACAACTTACCTTTTGAATAAAAAAATGTTTACAAATCAATTTTTTTTTTATAAATTTCATATAATTCAAAATAAATTATGCAGCAACTATACATTCCGAATATTATATTAGCTTGGGAGCAAATTTTTCCCAAATTGTGCCGAAAATGAAGGCCCATATTTTTTGGAAGTTAAATTAGATTCACCGTAACACCAAGTCGTGTATCGTGTAAAAAATTCAAACTCAACCTACATGACGTATAATTTTCGGGACGAATCAAGTTCCGTACGTGAGTTTTCTTGTAAAAAAATATATGTAAATACTCTATAAATAATACATAAATGTCTATATTAAGTATTTACATGTTAATACACTAAAACAGAAGTATTCATATGTAAATTTATAAAATTATTTGATTTTTATCACAATCAAAATATATGCTTTTAAAAATATATTTATTGTATATTGATATTTTCTCTCTAAAAAATATGTTTGGCTTCACATATAAAATCATGAGCAAATAAGACTTCTAAAATGAAATAAATCCGTGAAATTTTGAAAAAAGGAACTTAAATAGATATAGACAGATATATCTATATCACTAGCATCCTATTTATAATCCCAGTATAATGCCTGTTCACTATAACATATGCCGTTGAAACTAATTTGACATCACGGAACGGTCATGCATAACATATAAGGGCTTGAGCGATTTATAAAATATGCACGCACAGTCAGATTGTGATTTAGCAATGAATCCTGGGCGACAGGCGAGGATATGATGCCAGGTGGAGAGATACCCTGTGAATATATAATATAGTGACAGTTATTGCCTTTGTGCTTATAAAAAAAATAATTGTCTCATATAAAGCAAAATTTAGATATCACAAAACAATATAAATTTGTCGGAGGTACGTGTGAGCCTAAATATCAATATAAGTATTTAATAGAAAAAAAGTTATCAAAATAACAAAATAAGCAGCGCAGAGGCACAAGCGTGTGACTGTAAACGCGACGGTTGTGAGTTCGATTCCTAATTGGGGGTGGGGGGTGTGGGGGTTTGAATTAATTATTATTTATTCGCTTCGCTCGCTTTTCTTCGCTCTGGTACCAAGGCAAAGCCCGATTTACGAGTAGTTAAGCCAAAAATTTGAATATAGATATGAAATTAATTTAAATAATATAAGTAAATAAAGTAAATGGTGCTCTGCCTGAACCAAACGTTGATATAACAAAAAATGGTGGTACTTAATGCTGCTTGCTTACACGCAGACGTGGATATGGTAAAAAATAAATTATAGGTTAATACAGTCTAAAAGCGACATATTCTGATATACACAGCTAAATTAGCTAATTGAATTTATAGTGGAAAGATGCATAGATCGGCAAATATTAGTGAAATTATGATTAAAATTCAAAGCACATTTTATTTAAATAAATTGAACTCACGAATAGAATGAGTGACGAGAAAATTTATAAAAAATATGGGTGAGAAAGAAAAAAAGAAAAATGGAGATATGTAACCTTGGTATGCCGAATATACTGTCTGTACTCTTTGTCTAACTCCGTGAGAGATTTTAATTAATGTTTACCCGAATTGATTGTAGAAAGGGTGGCGTTAGGTTTTATCATGAAATACGCAATCAATCTCAATATGCGGAACACGCAAATTAGTAACTTATCTATTAGAACAGGCGTTGAGTTCCGCTACTCATCATGCAATACCTCAAAAAATTCGATGGAAAGTGGAGAACGGAGTGTCTTAACACTAAGTTTCCTCTGCCTATCCTGCCGTATGCAGGATAAAGCGTGAAGCTGATTTTTTTATGTATTAGTATGCGGTGTATTCGCATTTAACTCGAGTAAATATTTCCGTCTGGTCTTGTGATCCATGTCCTAAGCGGAGATGAGCCAAGTAGAAATTACTATTTTAAATCATGTAATTACCTTACTTATTTTGAAAACATATAAAATTTAAACGTACCGGAATTTGAACCCACGCCACATGGAAAGTGTTAAACCAATTTCCAAGTGGCGCGCGTTCTGACCACTAAACCATCGACGACGTTTGCTGTAGCTCGATGAGAATGAATTTTTAAAATATTAAAAATGTTTAATTAGGTAATTATAAATAACTATTGCTTATATGATCTACATCATCATACTACCTAAAGTTTAGATTTGGGCCTTTTATGTTTAAGTTACAGTCATTTAGATTCATTGTAGTGTTTGAGAAAAATATTGCAAGGCATCTTACGCTTGGCAGAAGAAGAAAACTTCTAGGAAAGGAACATTATTTAGAAAATTTTCCGTTTTTCATGTATAACAACATATTGGATAAGCTCTTTTAGAACTAGTTTACATATTTTTTTCTAGTATATACTATAAAGAAAGAATTTCTTGTTTTACAAGAACATTTTACGACTTAGAAAAATAGCGTATAATACAAGTCAATGAGAAAACGAAACGAAAAATGTACTGAAGCAAAAATATAATAGAACAAACACAAACATATTATTATTTTCTTAGTCAAATTGCTCCTAAGAGCAGTAGCTGTGGAGAGGAGCCATTAAATTTTCAAAGTCACGTTTGAGATATAAGTGGATGGTACATTTTTGATGTGTCAACGGGGTCACATTGTGCGCCTCTGTGTTCCCGACACGACGCTTATTACGATAAGTATTGACTGAATACTAGGGTGAAGCCAGTCGTGGCGCTGGGACACAAGCGTGTGAGTGTAAGCGTTATAGGTTGTGGGTTCAATCCCTATTTGCGGGTGAGTCATTTTTAGGGTTACCTTATCTTTTAGGAAAAAAGGAACCATTATAAGATCACTTTCTTATCCGTCTGTCTGTCTGTCTGTCTGTATGTCGAGAGCCTTTATCTCAGGAACGCTTAGACACATTGAGTTAAAATTCAAACCATATACTCAAATCTATGGTCCTTTGATTTCCTGAACAAGTCCTGTTTCTACATTTACTTAAAACATATGGAAGTTTATATTGCAAACAACGCGTATTTCGACACTATAAAGAGAATCAAAATTAATAGGGTACTTCCAGTTGACCTAGAATTATGAAATTTGGGAGCTAGCATCTACAGGTAGTACGTATTCAGGAATAAAAGCCTTACAAGAGGGCAACATTTGGTATTAAAGCTGTTAGTTCAAGTGAGGTATCAGATGAAAGAGCTTTGGCTAAGCTAAGCTTGAATTTTAGAAAAAGTTCGAATTCGCATTTTTGTTCGCTGGTTCTGGTAGCAAAGAAAAAGCGACATTGAGTTACGCTATTCAACATGAAAATTCGGCGGAAAGTAGAGAATGGAGTGTCTGGACACTAGGTTTCCTCTGCGTACCAGCAGGGTAGGCATATGCTGTATTCGACAGCGTAGATCTAAAAAAAAAGTACTACGGTTTGTAATCCAAAGTCAACATTTGCTTGTAAAACTAGGGTTGTGGTTTTAAGAAAGACCGCTTTAAGGACAGCTATTCAACACGAAAATTCGGCGGAAAGAAGGAAATGGAGTGTCTTGACACTAGGTTCCCTCTGCCTACCCTGCTATATGCTGTATTCCACAGCGTAGATCTGAAAAAAAAGTACTAGGGTTGGTAATCCAAAGTCAACATTTGCTTGGAAAACTAGGGTTGAGGTTTTAATAAAGACCGCTTTAAGGACAGCTACAAATTTGACGATTGGCCTACTTATTTGAGTAATCTCATCTAGCAAGCTTAGCTTTGTTAAGGGAATTTGTAATTTATTACAATCTGCTAAAGTCGGTTTTAGCTGGAGGAAGATTGCTTAACAAGAATATATCAGGTGAGGGTATCTTTGTCTTAATTAAGAAAGTATGGTCTCGTTTTTTCTTTTTGAATTAACAATGAATGGGTCACGAAGTAATTAAGAATATTTTTTATTTGTCTTCCATTATGGGAGTTATTCTTATTTTTCATCAATTTAAAGGAGAAACTTTATGAAAGAATATATTATTTTCAGATATCAGATGCATAAAAAAATGTTTATGAAATTTAATTCGACATTTTTATGGAAGTAATAGAGTTATTTTGCCGTCATACTATATGCAAATATTGATATTTTTTGTAAAAAAAACAACTTTTATTTAAAAAACAAATACAAAGTTTATTCTCAGAGTAAAAAATGAACAATACAACAAACAAATTTCAAATGTCATATCAAGAATAAATATTAGCATTCTATCACACTTGTCACGCGTCAAGTTCCTAGTTATATAAGAGAACCAAATAACCTAATTTTTTAGCTTCACGCAATATACAGCACACAGCTGGGTAGGCAAAGAGTCTCCATTAAGACACTTCCGGTCCTCACTTTCCGCTTAATACAGGGGGCATTGCGTGGTGAGCGGTGGAATTTAACGCCGCGCTGTGCCTGGATGCCAGAGTGCAGAAATAAAATATTATATATTCCATTTCCTCAAGTGATAATCGAATCCACAACCTGTCACGTTTATAATCGCACCCTTGTGCACGTGCACCAGGACCGGCCTCAAAATATCATAAAGGAGACTATAGTTAATTAGAATACTATCGTATTCACAATTGACATGTGTTGAGTTCCTTGTTATATAAACCCTCCATCTATAAAGAGGTATATAAGCAGCAAACAACAACGAAAAAATCTAAATTAAAGAAAAAAATATTTGCATATAAATAGTAGGTATTATTTATTTTATCTCATCACGTTTTTAAAATCAACTTTTGTTGGGGACAGTACTCCATGCCTATTCCGGAAGTGCGAACTACCTATCCTAAGTGATTTAAAATAAACGAGTGGATGTATAGTTCTATATATATATGTTAACTTCGCGTTACTCAAGTAGCCCGACCATATAGAAGTAAGTGCTAATTGAAGTGGGAATCGATCTTACAACGAACGTCGGTATGGAAGAGGATGGATGAACGGCTGCTCTCGTCCTGTTTCTAAGTCTAAAACTAATGTTAGGCGCAGTGTCTTCAACATTGATCAATGATTGAATAATATGATTGCACACAATGATTTTAAAATAATCATTAAATTAGTTGTAAATAAACAATAATACTTGATGAATTGCTTATATTCGCATATTTCCCGGATGTAGTGACGTAACTTAACGCCTTTCTTTGTCCTTTCATTGCCCTTTGTGCTTCATATATTTATAGGCACATCGAAACATAACTTAAAGAAACAAAAAAAAATCGAAAATCATGCATTGAAATTCTATAGCACTTGTTCCTAAGTGGTTATCTACTTTTTCATTCTTCTTATTGTTTGTTATATTCAATTTTCGCTTTTTCATTTTAAAACCTGTTAATACTGCGACTAAGTGCCTATAATTTTGTTAGATATATTTTAGGCTAGGCAACGGGAATCTAGTGTCAAGACATTCCGTAACTTTTATAAAATTACATGTTGAGAAGCGAAGCTAACTGAAAATAATTAATTTCCCCGAGTGGTCATCGAACCCACAACTGTTACAGTTACAGTCAGAATGTCTCCACCATATCATATGGATCAGCTTCACGCTGTATCCCGCACACAGCAGGGTAGGCAGAGGGAACCTAGTGTTAAGACACTCCGTTCCCCACTTTCTGTCGAATTCTGGAGGTATTGCGTGTTGAGTGTTGTGGATATTATCTATTATATACGTACTTATCATCTAATTCTTCAAATTCTACAACACTATTCTGAACCACTATGATCAACGGAGCGTTATTCGGAACCACAAATAACACCTTTGATTGGAAATACCTTTACGTGTTCCATGACAGCGTCGACTCATTCGCTTGTTTGAGCCACTCTATTCCACTTAAAGCTAACTAGTTGGATTTATATATCGCTTTATCATTGTTTCAATTGGTTTCGCCAATTTATATTGTATAATTAGACGTAAATTATATTTTAAGTGGAATTTTGATTTTTTTTATCTTTATCGTATAAATTAATTAATAATCAATAAATACCTTGGTTTGTAAATTTAATTATCACGTGAGATTTTTTGCCTTAAGACATGTTTTGATTTGTATTACTGTTCGGTGGATGTAAATTCAATTATTATTTAAACAATTATATATATTGGTCACTAAATAAATTACAGGTAAGAAATGTGTGAGTGTTTTGGCCATTTTTTGTATTGGTCACATCGTAAAATGCCTGGTCAAATCGAGCTATATATATAGCTATTTTACACCAGCTATATCGTTCGACGCTTAATCCTCGACTTTTTGGCCAAGGACACTTGAGACTAATAAATTGAATTAAATTCAAAATTGTTATGATGACTTTCTCTAAAGCTTCAGATTAATGTAAAAAGTCTTAACTAATTTTAGGTTACTAATCTAAAAAGTGTTATTCTGTCATTTTGATATACTTTGCAAAATGACCACTCAACACGCGAAGTGCTGCCGTTTCATAAAAAGTCCAGCCAGTTTCTTATTCATGAAATACATTATAATAAAAAAATCTAATAAAAATTCTTTCCTTAGTGCAGAAGTAACAATATAAACAAAATCATATTGTTGCTGCAATAAAAATATTTTGACTTAAATATCAAGATTATTTTACTTTCTGGGAATCGAAAAACATATCTAACAATTGTAGAAATTTTATAATATGAAATTCTAAATCAGTAAATTCCTATAAAAAAAATCATTTACTTATTTCCTATCATTATCTTATTTCACGTAATATAGAATAGTAATTAAAAAATGTGAGAAAATTATACCCCGAATTTTATACAATAGGTATTCCTCGATGATTGATTCCAAATATTTAGTTTTAGTTTAGTTTATTTCTGTTCAAAATTAAATTGTGTGGTAATCGTGGCGCAGACCTGCAGCATCTGACTGTTAGTGCGATGGTAATGAGTTCGATTTCCACTCGATAAGATAAATTATTTTCATTTCCTCGCTTATTTAACAAGACAGAATCCCGCATTGAGTTCTGTTAATACTATACGGAAAAAGATGTGAACCTGATTTCTAAGTTTGTGTTATTTTCTTTATTTGGAATGATTTGATTTAGCCTACTTCATACACGATACATCGTGAGGCTAAAAAAAACAGAGAATCTAGTGCTAAATTACTCCGTTCTCCCCAAAAAAAAACTATAAAAATATTTGTAAAAACAAAAACCCCGACTGCATCAAACTAAAAAGAAAATAATCAAGCCCAATAGTTTAGTAGGATTAACAGTCGGGACCTTTTTAAATTATGCGACGTTCCTGGTAAAGATTTTATTGATTGAAAAATTACTTATAGGTCCCGACTGTTAATCCTAATAAACTATTGGGCTTGATTATTTTCTTTTTAGTTTGATGCAGTCGGGGTTTTTGTTTTTACAAATATATTTTTATTTTTAATTTTTTTGTAAGAATTTATTATGGTAATGATAATCATGATATACCTTTTTGAAATCCTGAAATTGAGCTCTTGAGTTTAAAATCCATATTATAGTATTCGAACCAAAAATTTTTTTTTTCACTTAGTCCAATGGCGTACCACAGTCGCCATGATTATTTTTTATTAACGTCACCTATTTAAGAACACTTGGACTGCTAATACGAATCTAACGATACCTCAAATATGTAAATCCGTTCAGCGGTTCTGGAGATACGAGGTAATAAAGAATATTACATACATACAAGATACGCGCGAAAAACATAACCCTTCCTTAGCAGTCGGGAATAAATTACACACTTACCTATATATAGGTAAATCGTTCTTATACCACACTACAAGCAGTAAAGAATCTGGTGGTTGAGGTGAATGTGTGTCACAGGGTAGCGTAGCATCTCCGCCCGACACAGCGGATAGATTGACCACGTCTAACGACTCCGCCCATACGGTTTGGCCTGGACGTAGACCTGTGAAAGATGGATTGAGTAAAATTTTTGAAATAAGATATTGAATTTTCAGTTAGAAATGTTCTTATAACAATTATATTACTAATATTAATAGTTTACAGTTACAAATTACTTCTAATTTTCGACTTTTTTCGCATTGCAACACTTCATTTTTTAACCATTAGTCCATAAATATAAAATAACCCTTAAGCAGTATTTGAACACGTGGTTAAAATCAAGCAAATTCTTCATTCTAATCATTTGACTAATTCAACGGATTCCAAGGTAAGCAAGTTCATGATCCACTAAATTTTAAGAACAGTTTGTTTTTTTAAAATTTAAATAATACTTTAAAATGTTTTGAAATTATATTGTTTATATTAAATATTTTACATTTAGCTTCATATCGTATACTAGAAAATAGCAAAGAAAGCAACGTAGCATCAAGAGACTCCGTTCTCCACTTTTCATCTGAATCCAAAACAGGTGAGTGGATCTTAGCTCATTCTAACCAGAATAATATTAGTAGAGTAGTATTATGAACCGCAAATATTTATTTAACTTTATTTTCATATTTTCTATAGGTTTTTTCAAATGGTTAGTGTATATTGTAGGTTAATACAAATGTACTGACATTTTGGAAAAAGTCGAAAAGTATTGACAAATTAATTGGAATCACATCACATCTGTTGCTGCTTTGAAAAGTAATCCCTTCGTTAAAATCTGGATTTAGTTCAAAAGGAGATTTTTATCGAATCCATGACGTAAGGCTGTTAGAATGAGCTTAAAATATTATATATTTAATTAAGGCTTAGGAGATTTTTTAGTAATTTATATGTAATTACTTATTTAATAATTTTAAACAACAAATTGGTAGCAAATATTTAATAAAAGATTATTATTTAAGAAGCCAGTGGTGGCGCAGGGGCACAAAGCGTGACTGTAAATCGACTGGTTGTGGGTTCGATCCCCAATCGAGGAGATGAAATATTTATTTAAATTTATATTTCCATTTCTTCGCTCTGGTGTAGAGGCAAAGGGTGACGTTGAGTTCTGCCACTCAACATGCAATCCCTCTAGAATTCGGCAGAAAGTGGGGAACGGCGTGTCTTAAAACTAGGTTCCCTCTGCCTACCCTGCTGTATGCGGGATACAGCGTGAAGCTGATTTATTTTTATTTTATTTTATTATTTTTATATTCACGATAGTTATTGGTATTTTTTAGGTAATTTTTATATTTAGGCATATTATATAATGTTTTAATATTTTTTTACATGGAAGGCAAAGTGGCAAAATATGGCACTCCGTTTATCATTAACTTAACTTATTAACTTAACTTATTAACATTAACTTATTAAGGAACAATGTGCTATTATCCAAAATAGAAGAGTTTATTTGGTTGAACGCGCTAATCTCAGGAACTACTGGCTGGAAAAAAAAAAGTATCATATGTCATAACATAACTTTTATTTATTCTCATTTAACCATGAGCGTTGCCGCAGGAAGCTCCTAACATAATATAAAAACAGTATTAGTAAAGGATAAAGAACTGACGTAGCTATACAAGACTGTTTACTGTTTGCTTTGTAAGATAACAAAAAAAACCGTATATTACTCAACGAGGCTAGCCCCAGTAAATTTCAAAAGTAAAAGACAAGCTGATTATACAAGAGTTTTAGTACTGATCATAAATTAAACTAAAGTAACGGAGCTTATGCGATTGTAGTAAATTTAACGTCGCCAAGCACGCTTGGTGAAGCAAAGTAAGGTATTACAAACTATAGCTCCTGTTAACGTTATCTGTAGGAATTGCTTTTGAAGGATTCTATTTTTTTGCTGGTTTAGATTTGTTTTGGTAAATATATTGTGTGAAAATGAGATGATTAAAATAATGAGCTTTTTTGTAGCTTATTTTAGGGTAGGTAGAGACAACCTAGTGTTAAGACACTCTGTTCTCATTGAGACACTCCCATTTTCTACTTTCCACCAAATTCTGGCGGATTTTAGTAGTTAAAGCAAAGTAAGGTATTACAAACTATAGCTCCTGTTAACGTTATCTTTAGGAATTGCTTTTGAAGGATTACATTTTTTGCTCGGTTAGATTTGTTTTGGATATTGTGTGAAAATGAGATGACTAAATTATGTTTTTTTTTTTAGCTTCACTTTGTGTCCTGCAGAGTACTAAACGCTTGGATAGAGATAACCTAGTGTTAAGACACTGTTCCCATTAAGACTCTTCCTTTTTCCATTTTCCACCAAATTTTGAAGGTTTTGGGTTTTGAGTGACGGAACTCAACGCCGAGCTTTGCCTCGTGACCAGAGCGAGGAAATATTTCGTTTCCTTGAATCGGAATTGAGTCCACAAGCTGTCGTTTTTACAGTCCTATCGTATAAAATAAACCTTTGCTGTTCCTTAGATGAAGTTTTATTAAAAATACAGATCGTTTTAAGATCCAAAATGTACCACAAAATATAAATATGTACTTGTATACTCTAATATATAAAACTATTTTTTTACTTAGATGCATTTTTTTCCTATATAACAAACTGTATACTACAATATAGAGAACTATTTCTTTATTTTAGAGTCACACGCCTATAATTTAAATATAAAATAAAAAAAATATCTAATCATTTATCAATTTAAAAATATGTAACATTGAGAATAACTAAAATATTTATACACCAATACGGTAAAATGATGTCATAACACGTAAACCAACAAAATGTAATTAAAACGAGACTATTGGGAAAACTCTTGTTTAATTACGAATACTATAAATAACGACAAAAAGTAGAGCAAAATATACAATATACAAAATTTAAATTAGATTATCCAAATGGATGTAAAGCATTATACCAAAATTGCAATAAATATTATATATTATAGTAGAATCTTTACTTGTATTTCTTTCTAATATATTATTTGTTGTCAGACACTTTGAATATCTTTGTGTATTTGGTAATAAGACATCAAATTTGAATCTTAAAAATCTTGAAGTCTTAAGGTCATGTAAGGACAAGAAGTAGTCACTCCGTTGTCTCACCCAAGAGTACGTTAAACATCACCAATATAATATATGTATTTATATAATATAATAAGACCCCTTTTACCAATTATGCAAACATAGAAGTAAAAAAATTGACCCAGCTATAGCTTACATAGAGAAAAATGCAGAATGCTAATATATTTGTTTTAATTAATGTCTAAAAAAACTTTACTATAATACAAATTTAGAAAACGAAACGTTTTAGAACGTTTGAGAACGTATGGCATAGTAATCAGAGCGCCTAGTCGGTTTCCAGGAGACCCGGATTCGAATCTCGCTACGTTAATTTTTTTATACTTTTTTTTATATTTTTTAGCAACGCGTACTGTACGCATCAATTACAAAGAAATACCTAACTCATACAGCATTTGTATTTACGTAAGCCAGACCGAACGCGACCAATAGCAATTTGAGAAGGATTGGCAGAATTAACATCAGCCGTCGTTACCCCGTCCAAGGAACCGGCAGACCGCGTCTTACGAAATCGTTTGCAAAATTTGAATCGTTCGTTGGCAGTGAATACTAAGCGCCAAGCGTGATCGTAACAAATGGCCCGATTAAACATCCCAGCACCGACGAAGGAGATGGCGTAACGAGCCAATATATCAAAGGATTTTTCAACTCTGACGAGACTTTGAAGCTATTTTCTGTTTATTAATGAATGTACTGGATTTTCGAAGTGTGAGTCGGCGTTTTTTTGTGGGTTCTTTTTGGCTTTTTTTTGGTCTGTGATGTTTGGATTTGGATATTGATTGTAATCATAATCAGCTTCACGCTATATCCCATAGCAGGGTAGGCAGAGGAAACATAATGTTAAGACACTCTGTTCCCCAATTTCTGCCGAATTCTGGAGGCATTGCGTGTTGAGTGGCAGAACTTAACGCCGCGCTTGTCCTCGACACCAGAACTAAGAAAGGAAAATATTAATTTAAGTAAATATTTCATCTCCTCGAGTGGGGATCGAACCTACAACCAGTCGGTTTTACAGTCACACCTCGTGCCGCTGCGCCACTAAGGAATATAATATCCGATAGTACGGACTTGCATTTGTCTTATATATTTTTGTGTATATATGATTTTGTAATCATTAGAAATTAAAATATTCTCCGATAAAGTCTGACATTAAAAAAAACAACATGAATTTCATTTCGGGGTTCCTTTTGAAAGATGGTGACTTTTAACAATTGTTATATGTGCAATACTAATATAAAAACATGTATATAATGTGTATTTGTACATTGTGAAGTTCAAAACAGATAGTTGAAAGATGTATGATTATTTAATATCCAAGTTCCGGTCGCGTTTCCTTGCGGTACTCTAAAAATCGTATCATCCAATCCGCTTATAAGCAAAAACCTTTCGTTTTCCGTTGTTAATTCGAGCGTAGTATTTTTGTCAGTGACATCCAATCATTTTATTGGCATATCTGATGATCCTGTAGCCAATTATGGCGCAGGAGCACAAGCGTGCGAATGATAACGCGACAGGTTATGGGTTCGAGTCCCACTTGAGGAAATGAAATATTTAATATTTTCATTTCCTTGCTCTGGTAACGATTTTGTTTTTGGTTTTGAGCTTCGGTACCCAATATGTAATGCCTCCAGAATTAGTAGGTAAAACTAGGTTCCGTTCTCTTTCTATAACCTGCTATATCAGATATGGTAAGTGTTATTTGCAGGATACAGGATGAACCTAAAAAAAGATATAAATAAGAAAGAGAGACAAAGAGATCAATAACATCTTCGAACCCACACACGTTGACAATACCACCTCAATACCAAAATAATTTATATAAAATTATATATACCTTCTAAACATATTACAATAATAACTTTATATACAAACCTACCAAAACATATAACCAAGAACTAAATTCCGGGCGTTAGTGTTGCGAAGAAGTTTTACGATCGCGCATTGAAAACAACTGTTCCCCTCCCTACGTGACGAGCGATGAATAGATACTATTGTATTAAGATGGCGATAGATGGCCGTTTTGAATCTAGCTAGTGATTTATATTTTATATAAATTGAATTGAAAATCGATTTTGAATTACTTTGTTTGTTTTAAATTGATACTTTTATAGGAGGAGACGTATTTGTGGCGTATTTGTACGTACGTTTTACTCGAATTTCAGGTTATCTAATTTAGACACTTCGTTCCCATTAAGATACTTCCGGTTGCCACTTTTCGCCGAATTGTGGAAGTATTGCGTGTTGAGTGGTGGATCCCAACCTCACGTCGTTAGCAGGGCGAGAAAAGAGAGAGATGAGAATATTAAATATTTCATTTCCTCGAGTGGGGATCAAATCTGTCGTGTTTGCAGGCTCGTGTCCTCGCGCCACAAATGCTTTTAATAGGACTTAGTGACATTTTTATAAGACTAGTTCTTCTTTTGGCTGTGCCTATGTGTTAAAATAGAAATTAGTAAGAATTATGTCTTAAACGTAGGTACGTAAGTAGAGTGGGTTTAAAAGAAACAAACGATGAGAATGTGATGTTAAATAACTTATAACCTTTCCCGACAAATAAATCATACAATACAAAAGCAATTATTCCTTTCGAACCTGTAGTTCCTGAGATTATAGCGTGTAACCAAACAAACTCGTCAGTTTTATAACATTGGGATAAAAGTGTAGGTATATTTATTAATGGCGAGGCACTATTCGAGATTATATGCAATAAGAATAGAGAAATGTCTTCATTTTATGATTTTACATAAACAGACAAAAAAAATTAAACCGATTTTAGTTCAAATGCTCAATTTCTCTTGAGCTATACTTCTTCATCCTATCTTACGACAGCGACACTTTATAAATTGACGTTCTGAAAGTACTCTCGGAAAGAACTTTAATTGAATAAGAATATTTTAAAGGTTTAGTTTTTCTGCTAATATGTGTTTGTATTTAAGCTTTCGATGTTTTAGAATATTATTTTATTATAGAGTTATAAAGTCAAACGTTTTATATATTATAATTATGTTGAAATGTCAGACTATGCCAAAAAAATATAATTTCATTATGATGTTTGTTTATTTTTTCATTTATTGTGATCAACCACATTTCTTATATGCTATTTTACATTTTATGACAAATTACAGACACTGTAAACAAAATATTAACAAAAAAAAAGGAAACCATTAAAAAAATCAAACCTAGCACTATTCTCCCAATCTCAGAACAAAAGCAGAGCCAACATAACTCACTTCTTACAAAAGCGATATCGTCCTGAGATCGTGTTTTTTCCTCCCCCCCACATACGTGACGGGAGCACAAGGAAAATTCGCGAGGAGCACGTAACGCCTGAATTGTTAGCTATCGATGACATAAGGGTATTTGAAATGGCTTTATTGCGTGAGTGACGCGTTTGACATTTGCCTATGACATTGATATTTTCTTGTTGAGCGAAATGACGTGGTTTTTTTGTTGTTTGGATATGTTAATTTTGAATTTTTATGTTTTTTTTTATCAGCTTCACGCGGTATCCCGCATACAGTAGAGTAGGCAGAGGGAACCTAGTGTTAAGACAATCTGTTCCCCACTTTCTGTCGAATTCTGGAGGCATTGCGTGTTGAGTGGCAGAACTCAACGCTGCGTATTGCCCCGACACCAGAGCGAAGAAATGGAAATATAAATTTAAGTAAATATTTCATCTCCTCGAGTGGGGATCGAACCCACAACCAGCCGATTTACAGTCACACTTTGTGCCGCTGTGCCACAACTAGCCTAGAATTTTTAAGTTGTTTTTGAAAAAGTTCTTTTTTTTTTTGCTTATTTTTAATAGTCACGCTTTGTCTTCCTTATCAAGATAAGCAGGGAAAACCTAGTGTGAAGACACACTACTCAATTTTCAAAACCTTGCGTGTTCCTCTTGTTATTACAATCTTGCTTCTATAAATTTTGTTACTAAAACATTACCTTGTTACTAGAACGAGACCGACAAACAATTTATTCATTTAAATGGGAATTGAACCCACAAGCGTCGCGTTTGCAGTCGAGCGCTCTGCTGCCGGGTCACTACAACCAGTATATTTTGTTACTTTCAATGTCATTTATGTCAACACGCGATTATTGTGAATCTGAATATCTATTGTAAATATGTTTGATTCGTAAAATATTATCTTTTTTACGTAATATATTGTTAACATATAATTTTCGTATTTACTTACTTAATTATTTTTCTGGAGTCATTGTAAGTCAAATGCGGGAATTCCACGCCGCGCGTTGCTTCGTCACCAGAGCGAAGAAATGAAAATATTAAATATTCCATTTCCTCGAGTGGAAATCGAACCCACAACATGTCGCGCTTACAGACACACGTTTGTATCAATGCATACATGAACGGCCAGTCATCTTACATATTATTTTTAAGGAAATGTACATACATTCGTTTCGAAGGTGTAATTTGTCATTGTGCTCTTTCTGCCTACCTCGCATAAGGTTAAAGTTGTATAAATAAAAGAAAAAAAAAACCATATTTTTTATATAATGTTTGGAACGTGAATATAAAACATAAAATATTCCATTTGCATTTTCTATTTTTGTTATAAAAATTGTAAAATAACAAATAGGCAAAAAATAATTGCCAATGAAACGTACAATTGAATAAAACAATGGCGTGTTATTGAATTGTGTGATGTTTAAATTTTGATATGCTGACGCTGTACGTACTTCTAAAAATTACATATAAAATATACCTTATGGTGTAAAATTATATCTCTGAATAAAAAAAACTGGCCAAGTGCGAGTCGGCCTCGAGCGAGAACGGTTCCGTATGATACAGAAATATTTATAAAATGACAAAAAACACCTTTGTTGTATCAAAGCCAAAACAAGATACTGGAGATAGATGTATTAGGGCATGGACATATTATGGAGATATAGATGACTGGCGACGAGGCGAAAGAGGTATGCAGAAACTGTAGTTGACTCTTCGTACACTGTGACTACCATACTATAAATAAAACGTGAAGCAAGTAAAAATAATCTAGCGAGGCTCCTCTAGCGAATCTGTGACATTCTGAGTGAGAGAACTTTAAAAAAAGTACTCTTAACATACACATAGTACCTATCTATTTGTAAGAACAAGATTTTTTTGTTAGTAAACCTCAATGTTTTGGGGTTTACAAATAACATGCTATCTGTGCTGACTTCTTATTTTCCAGGATTATATTATTTCGTATGACCTTTACAGCTGGACCAGAATTGTTAAGCTTAGGAATTAGGCGTATCTTAAGTCAGATTAGGGCTCTAAATCTGTCTGACGGTTGGACACTCCTAAGTCTAAGATGAAACGAGTTATCAATAATTAATGGAGGGTTTTGGCGTCACCATCAGGTAAGAAAAAGAAAGATTAATTTGCAAATATTTATATATTTCTGTAATATAATTTTGTTTAGGATATAAAGTATTTAGGATATACCTATAGCTACCAATATAAACTTTATTAATATTAATTTATGAAGCGGGTGAAGCCGAGGGCGGGCCACTAGTATATCATATTTCTTAAAGTTGAGTTGTACATTTCAAAGTATATATTATATAAATATTTAGTTTATTGTGATCTCATCTACTACATGTATTTTAAGTTTCAATAGTTCTAAATGATATGTAACTGCTGCATCTTGTTTGCATAATACATTACTAGCTTCTACGGACGGCTTCGCTCCCATGTCACATTTAAAATGCCGAGGTGACGGGCGACCGCATACAGTGGGCAACATCGAAACTTAAATTTTAAATATTTTGGCGTTTTCTTTTCTAATCAAAAAATCATTCTTTAATATTGTTAATTACACATTATTAAAATCATGTGATTAACATTGTAGCAAATACATATTTTTTATTGTTTGCAGCCTTCTCCACCATTCCAGCCCAGCCTTCTCCACCATTCCAGCCCAGCATTCTCCACCTTTCGTCCGATTGTCGACACTTTGCATATAGAGTGGCGGAACACAACGACTCGCTTTGTCTTATTACCAAAACAAAGAAGTAATAAAAAATCGTTGCACCAAGTGGGAATCGAATCCACAACAGTTGTGTTTACAGTACAATGGCACTGCGCCACAACGTTTCCATATTTTGTTGTGAATTGGAATCCAATTCCATCCATCAGAGCAAATAGCTGATGGAACATTGAACCGCCTACTAGCAAACATATCGAGATTGTGCTCGTTACATTCATCTTATTAATGTGTTCTTTCATTGAAAAAAGCGTATTTAAGTTTCTTAAACTATTAATTAAGTAATATCTTAAAATAAAAGAAATAATTCCAGAATATGACACAAAAGAATAAGAAAATAATATTTTACATTTAATCTTTATAGAATTTCATTTCTTTGGATCTTGATGAGTTTTACATCAACTATGATAGTTTTAATATCTTCCCAGATTTTCCGAAGACAATGAAAAGCAAATGAAAGGAACCGAAGTTTAATTTCATAGTGCAAATATAAAACCAAATTATTTTCTTATTTTTATTAAAGGTTATATAATTTTTTAGTTCAAGACATTAGAAATCATCAATTCTGTGTCATCCAGTTGTTTTCTTGTGGCGCTTAACACCGCATTATTTCTAGTAATATCATGGAAAGCTCTAAATCATAAATATGGTGATTCTGAAATCTGAATATACTACCAATACCCCTAGTTAAACAGTTATTTAGATATATGTTTTTAACTAATTAAATAAAAAAAATATTAAAACATCAATATAGACGAATACAAAATATACTGCTTAAAATATATACACGGATACTGCGCCTTGCTGTAACAACGGTTATGGGTTCGATTCCCACTTAAAAAAAATACTTACCTACATATAATTTTTATTATTATTTATATGTTTAATCACTTAATATATAAAAATATATTATAAAATAGCAACTGGTAGTTAATATTGAATTATACAGTAGTCAGACACTGAATGAACCTTACGCTCTCGTCCCAGGTAAAAGGCAATATTTAACGTACGGTCAAGCACATACGAATAAAGAGTATTTATTTTAGCCATTTTAGTACTTATTATGTTAGACTTTAAGTCCGTTTTAGCTCAAACACATCTCCCATATTACCTTTAGTGGTTTTCTTTATGGCCCTTCGCTTAGTTCTATAAGCGGGCAGTATAAAAAATAAGCATCCATTCTCGTAGCGGTATAGCTTGAATTAAAATTGAAATTTTCAACGACATTACTATATAAAACTTTTATATATAACGTAATTAACTTTTAATTACAATTAAGTGTTAAAAATCGGAAGCGGGTAACGTTTTTAAAGAAACACGTTAAAAACACACATCGTCTATATGATTCTAAACTATTTTGAAAGAGATACTATGTAATTGCAATAAGTGATATGTATCACCTACTAACAATACTTCACACTAGTTTCCTTCCATCAGGGGCCGTCACTTACAAGCGAGTGCCCCCGATTGACACAATTCCACTGCTTTTATAGTTATTTTCCACCTAAATCTACCCTCTTTTATACGAGTACGCTAACACGGCCATCCTGCATGGTGCCCGCCCCGGGCACCCCACGAGTCGGGATAAATCACTGTGACAATAAACAGCAGTTAGTCGTGCGCCTAAATTATACTGTATCATAAAACAGTCCCATAATGGAATTTTTGCTCAA
>JAATLQ010033811.1:0-19474 GCA_013421005.1 Heliconius erato x Heliconius himera | reverse complement strand
TCCCTGCGATCCTTACGCGTTTATTTAAAAATGTATAAAATTTTACTCAAAATCAAACACTCCTCGTAACTCAACCACGGGCTCTCATATATCAGCGGTGACAAGTGACACGTGTGCAGGTTAGTGCTGCCACTACTCAAAAAAAATCTAACAAAATTTCTTTTTAAAATAGCTCTGTTAACACATATTTTCAAAGGTGCCCCTGTTCAAAGCTACCCCCCTCTCCCCTATATATAAAACTGTAATTGCAAATAATAGAAGACATCGAAAATTGCTAACTTAGAAATATATACCAAATTCTATAAAATAATTTATAAGTAACATATTTTTTTTTTAATTAAAATGTAGGTATATATATATACTAAAAATCATACGATAAATCGTATCGCGGTCAACAGTCGTATATTGTAAAGTCGTCTTGTCACAGGTCACATCACAGCGCTCGTAGACCTTGGCTTATTTCCTATTTAGTTTCTTTGTTGTCTTTTATTTGTTGCATGCGGTCACAGTCTGTTATCAACAAAAAATAAATTGATGTAATAATTTTTTATATAAAGACAAATTTTAATATTCAAACACTTCACTTTGTTTTAATAATTTTGACTAGTGCTAGTAAAAATCGGTAAAGCATTTTTTTTTTCAAAAAATATTAATAGTTTACTGTTAAAATAAATTAACTTATTTTAACTACAACAACAATAACTCTATATCACTAAATATATTTCGCTCATTTGGTGCAATGATGTCGAAATTATATTTTTTTAAATATATTAAACATATGAAAGTATCCGAAAAGACAATTTCTACTTTAGACTATATTTTTCTGCTTTGATTAAAGAAAAACGTCATTGTTGCACCAAATGAGCGATATAGTAGATAATGGTTTAATAAGACTAATTTTAATATTTCTTTGGTTCTTGTTAGTAACGAATCAAGTCATCCAAATTTTAGTAACCTAGATGCAAGTAACAAAATGATGTAAATTTATTTCACGTTCACACGTTTTTGTTAAATTCAAATATGATGCTTAAGAATGCTTATAGTAACGGAGGTCATACGTTCCATTTCCGTGCTATGTATGTCTCAAAATACATATAAATAAGTATATTCAGAATAATAAAATCTATACTTTAGTAGCGGCCTCTTTTGATATAAAAGTGTATTGCCACACGAACACAAAGCTTTAATTTTGCTTTGAAACTTTTCCTTTTTTTAGGGATATAGCAATGTGCAATGTACTTATAATAGAATATAAAAAGAAATAAAAGTTGTGTCTACATATGACAAATAATTTTAACATTTTTATGTGTTATTCCAAACTTAGGAAAATACCGAATTCGAGTCCCGCTACGTTCAAATTTTTATACGTTTTCTAAATAAGTACATATGACAAATTCTAATTGACAATGTCAATCTAAGCACAGCCCTATAGAGGGCTCGTAACGATTAACGTGATGTAATATAGCCTATAGTCTACCTACCTCGATCGACAAATCGACAATACAAGAAAACAAGAAAATCTTTATATACAAGAAGAGAAATAAGAGAAGATAATTATAAAAAGAGAATAACAAGAGGGAATAAAATTTTATAAAATATTCTATAGATTTCTAATATTGTTAAGTAATCAAAGGGAAGCAAGGCCGTCAACTAATAACAATATACGTGTGGAAAAACGAAAGGAATGCTTTATATTTCTGTCAATGCGATCAAGTTATTAATCGTGGCCTAGAATGTTCATAAACTGAGAATACGAAGAAACATGAATCCGGTTCAAGTGTTTTTACATTACATTTGGTATTAAAACAGGTCCCTTTAGGAAGTTACATTAGAAAGTGATCTGGCACCAACGGCTGAGATAATTTCCTAGGTTTAGAAACTTTCTTAACGCTACTGTTTCCTAGAAATTATGTTAAATTTGGTCTAGACTTATTTGCGAAATAAGATCACGTACACTAAGATTATTTTCTTTAATTAGTGAATTCTCTCTTTTTATTAAATTAAACTTGTTTAGCGCTATTGTCGTGGCGTTATTATCGTGGCGAAGAATTTTTTAAAGTAGTGCAAATGTTCAAAATAACTTATCATACATCTTTTCTTTCTAATTATGGAAGAATATATATAGCCTATACTAATGTGTATTGCAATTTGCACAACTATCTCCAGCCCATTTCGCGATACTCAGAAAGATCTCGTTGAAAACTTAGTTCTTTAATATCCATTTTGTTTAACTCGAATACGAAAGCATATGACTTTATTAATACATTTTAAATGTAATTTGAATCCACAACGTAGTCTCCCGAATTCAGAGCGGGAAACGAATTGTCTGATCACTAAATTTTACTTTAGGCAACATTTTAATGTAGGCAATATTGCGGGGCAATGTGAAATGAAATTATTTTTCAGAATGTAAACAACTAAAGGCTTGCAAATCAATTCAATCTGTAAATTATATATTACAAACATTATACACATATTTTGAGTAAACGCGGCGGTTGTGAGTTTAAATCCTCCTACTCGGGGGAAAGAAATATTTAATATTTTCATTTCTACGTTCTGACAACGAGGCAAACCGTGGCGTTGACTTTCGCCACTCAACATGTCTCTAGAATATTTTTAACATTTTTAAAGTGTTATTCCACACTTAGGAAAGAAAAATACTCACCAGGTCCTGGTCGGTTTCCAGGAGGAGTCCCGCTACGTTCAAATTTGTCTTTAGAACTCAGCGAAAAGCGGAGTGTCTTAGCACTAGGCACCCACGTTCCCTCTGCCTGTCTTGCTAAGTGCGGATAGCTCAAAAAAAGTATTCATATATCTTATACAAATTAAAAGTAGAACAGCTTAGAGTTAGACAGATCAAATGAAAAATGAAACAATGAAATCAAAATTCAAGGAGAGGATTGCAGAATGCATCTCAGGTTACCGACCCAGGTCTGTAAAAATAATAACAGTCTTGCATTTCCTTAAGGCTGTAATCTAAAATGCCTGTGGCTGTGCCACTTTGCTCTTTAGTTTTACTTCGCGCGCCACCGATGCGCGACGTTCGTGTAAAAATCATATTTAAAAAAGAAAAATATAGTGTTTACATTTTTTGTGATATTTTTTTAATGTATTTTCGTGTATTTTGAGGAGTTCTATGTGATTTTGAAGGATTTTTTTTGAGTCAATGATTAAGGCGAGTTTGCTAGTCTAAGTAAGGTAAGGATAAACTTAACTGTTTTGGTCTAGCTGTCCGACTTCCATTTCGAATGAAAGTAAATTTTATTGACATTTGTAGGTTATTTAAGATTTTAATAATCAAATTGTCAGTACACTATAACAAAAAAGTTAGAGTTTTTAATCAAATCTAATATATTTGCTAAGTTGATTTGTAAAGGCATATTAATAATTTATAGATGTGACAATAAAGTAAACGTAATAAATATAAATAACATCATAGATATTATTAAGTGAAAATTGTCTAAAACGATTGTTACCTTTAAGCTCCAATTTCTTTAAACCTAAAAATTTATTATAATGTATAATATTTTTGCTGCCTGTATTTATAAAGCTTCATATTGAGGTGAATAACACCGCGCTTTGTTTAGGCAATACGGGGAAATGGAAATAACCCATTCCTCCGAGTGGGGATTGATCCCGCAACCCACATCGCATTTACAGACAAATGCTATCCCATTGCACCGCGATGGCCTCGTATACTAATTATAATTACAGTATTAGTATTTAAATTACACTAATTTAGACATGTATATAAGCACATTACAATGTTAGTCTTCCTCAAAAATAACATTGTTAAATATACTACAATATACGACAAATTCTGTTAATGATTTTATTTTCCTCACACGCTTCTAATAAACCTAAGTGTACTCCCAAGTTTTTGAAGTGATATAATATAAACGTAAAGTCGTCTTCGATTATGTATCAGGTGGTGAACCAGCGTTGCCAGACTTTATCTTGGGATAAAGCAGAATTTTTATCTATAAACTTGTGACTTATTAATAAAATTAAATAATTAAAAAGGATTCTTAAAATGCGTAAAAAAACTTACTTAAAGAGGGGTCATGTCTGTCTCGCTCGAGACATTTAAATTTTGGGCTAAAACTTAGAAAAGACTTAGTGAAGTTCGAACCGAAAACCGTCGCGGGTACGGTCTCACGCTATGCCATTGCGCCACAACGGCCTCTAAGTATTTTATGTATACAAAATATCAAAAAATAAAACAATTTAATACCGGATATCGATATACCAAGAGTAAATGGCATGCATTTACTTTGTTGGTGTGCCAAATAGTCGTAACGTTTTGTAAGTTAATTAAGGTTATTCCTCGCGCAACTCTATACTTGCTTGTTACGAAAGAACTCTTAAGTCTTCTCTGAAGTTAATGCTATGCTTGGTTATTGCGATATTCTATACTTTTACTTTAAAATTGGATATTGTGGAAGCAATTTTAAAAAACAATAAACGTACGACTGTTAACGCGGCGTTTGTGGGTTCGGCCCCCATTCGGGGGAATGAAACATTTCATATTTTCATTTCCTCACTCTACTAACGAGGCAAAACGCAGCGTTGAGTTCCAATCTTAACGTTTTGGAAATTCAGCGAAAAGTAGGGAACGGAGTAACTAGGTTCAAAGTTTTCTTTTCTAAACTGCTATGTGCGGCAATAGCGTGAACTTGCGGAAATAATGCGAAAAATACTATTATATAAATAATGATATCACACTACTTTACATAAATTTAATTTAAGGTGCTTTAAGCTCTACCTCTTTTATAAGAGACAAAAAATGTAAGATACTTGTTCTCCTTGACGCTAAAAGTAGTGATGCTTTGTAAATTTTGAACTAAAACCAAATCCCACACGTATATTAATGTATATAACAAAATTTTATAGTTTTGATTACAGAGCATTTAATTTTTTTTATTGATATCCTGCTATAAATTACTGTTGTCTTCTGTGGTTGTCAGAGCTTCACAATGTTTCTCGCACGCAGCAGGGTAGGCAGAGGAAATCTAATATTAAGACATCCCGTTCCTCATTTTCCGCCGAATTCTGGAGATATTGTGTGTTGAGTGGCAGAGCTGAACGCCGTTTCATGTCCTTGAATAGAAACCGAACTGTCATGTTTACAGTCGCATGGTTATGCCCCTGCGCCACGAATGACTTCAATAGTTATTGAAATTTATATTTTTTAGCTTTATTCTATATAGGTATCGCATAAAGCAGGGTAGGCTATGGGAACCTATGGTTAAGACACCACACTTTGTCTTGATACTTTGTTGTGGAACTCATTTTACTTCGTAGGCAACGGATATAGATATTTTATGTCATATAATACAGTGGTTCTAACAGTGGTATTATAAAACCATCATATAAAGGTAGTTCGAAGGAAATAGCTGTGAAAAATTAATATGCTAAGATATAATATAGACCCGTTCTAATAATGACATCATGAGAGCAATACGGAAACCAAGACAATGCATAACTGAATACAACAATATTTCTCAGAAGAAAAGACTTAAACGTGTGCATACGTTCCTTGTGAATCGTGAATTTACGTTGATCGGTTTAATATGTATAATTAAATGTTATAGGAATTTTGCGGTGGGAATATTATTTTTCTATAAAATTGTAAGGTGTAAGTTCGATTACCACTCGCGATTATGAATTCTCCTTAAGTTCCCCTGAAATCTATTCCTTCCTCTTGTAACACGAAATTAGAGCGGTGAGTGGGTAACGGAGTGTCTTAACACTAGGTTGTCTCTGCCTACCCTACGGTATGCGTGATAAAGTGTGAAGCATCTTTTTTAAAATGAAGTATAAGTATAAAAAATGGAATATACTGTAAAATCATGCATGTGCATGTAAAGTATTTGCTATAATTACGAAGTGGAACACGGAATACAGATAACACATATACATATTATAGACTATATCTTGTACTTTATAATATGTACATAATTATTAATTAATGAAGAGTTTCAGGAAGAGTCTGTTTAGAAAGTGAAATTATATAATTTCGATATTCATCATTTCGAATTAATGGGGTACGACGAGGTTTTTGATTTGCCGGGACTTTATTATATATTGATTTGCATTTTAAACATAATTATATATAGTAAATTGTGTAATCTGAATAATTTAATATTATACATGATTAATGACGCAATCGGCAGAGGTATAGCAGCAGTCTGATTGGATGTGATGGTTGTGGGTTCAAACTTGGGGTAAAGTTTATTAATAAAGGGCTATTTATATACCAATGAAATTAGCACGAGTTGGTAGGTAGGTAGTTATTAGAGTTAATTTGTACACATTAGAAATGGGAGCGAGAGGTAGATAAGATAGTGAAATCTTTACTGCTACCACTAGAACTACCTGTCTAGAACTTTCAGTTAATTTTTGGGATGTGTTCCTAAAGTGGCATCAGTATTTTAGCACTACACTTTAGTTCTCTTTGCTAGCTCCATGTTGAATATAGCTTCACGCTGTATCACTAGCGGGGTAGTCAGAGAGAACGGACGCCAACGCCACGGTTTCTACATACCTCTTTCGCCTCATCCACTGTCTTCGACTTCGTCTTTATACGTGCCCTCCGGGGGCTCCTCATGCTTTTTACGTGACCTGCCTCCAGTATCTTTAATAATGTGTTTCCGAAAGTCAACGTGGCCAAACCAGCTGAGCACGTTCTTCTTCATTCTCACCGAGACATCTTCGCTAGTACCAAAGAAAAAAAATATGATTAACTTTTAAGACATATCATCTACAAATTGTAAGTTGGTCCATTCATAAAAGCTAATTTCAAGTTGCAAAATATCCATACATAATTATATGCAAGTAAACCTATCCAGTCCACGGTCGAATTACGACATACAGTGTATGAGCGGTCTTCACGTCTATATATTATGAACGTTTCATTTAATTAAAAGAAAAAAATCCACTTCACTTGTTTTTTTTTTAATAAAGTGACATTGACGTTTATGCGAGAAACTTTACTTTTAATGCTCGTGGCGCAATTCTATCTCGCACTAGCTAATGTATGTAATAATTATGGCTTCAGGTTCCATGCAGAATTGTTTTTTCATATATACTTATGTTAGAAATCGGAAGCGGTTATAGTTTTTTAAAAAAACACGATAAGAACACACTTCGTCCATACGTTTCTAAACAATTTGGAAAGGGATACTACGTAATTGTAATAAGTGATATGTATCACCTACTAACAATACTTCACACTAGTTTCCTTCCAATAGGGGCCGTTGCCGACAAGCAATAGCCCCTGATTCCACTGCTTTTATAGTTATTTTCCACCTAAATCTACCCTCTTTTACACGAATACGCTAACACTTAATAAATATAGAAATAATTATAAAATTAATATATTATTGTTATTTTTTAGAAACTTCGAGGCCGGTCGTGGCGCAGCGGCACGAGGTGTGACTGCAAAACCGACTGGTTGTGGGTTCGATCCCCACTCGAGGAGATGAAATATTTATTTAAATTTATATTTCCATTTCTTCGCTCTGGTGTCGAGGTTAAGCGCGGCGTTGAGTTCTGCCACTCAACACGCAATGCCTCCAGAATTCGGCAGAAAGTGGGGAACGGAGTGTCTTAACACTAGCTTCCCTCTGCCTACCCTGCTGTGTGCGGGATATAGCGTGAAGCTAATTTTTTTTAATTTTTTTTTAGAAACTTTTTATGCATTACACGGCTCCTATATTATTATATTTTTTTTGTAAATATTTACGTCCAAGTTTACCTGTAGAAGATTACTAATAGTGACAAGGTCACCTTTGCATGCTTTGTATATTTATCGATTCTTTTTTTATTGTACTTATAGTTTGTGTATGCAATAAAGAATTTTATCTATCTATCTAATTTTTTTTATCGCATTAGGCAAAGTTAGCAGAGTACAAAGTAAGATCCTAATACTATTTATGAGCCCATTCCTCTATTTAGGTATAAGCCTGTTCCTGCCTGAGTCGACTTCCAACTATAAAAGGTCACAGTCTTAACTGTGCTCTAGCACATTTTGACGTAGTTCTAACTACGTCAAAATGTAACAATAATTTTATACACAAATCGAAATTAAAATTACACGAATTAAATTCAACAATTTTGTACAATTTCGTTCCAAAAAGAACTTCAATCGCGAGACGTGACTGTACCCTTGCAGCTGTTAGCTGTTCTATATGAATATTTCCTCATTTACGTACGTACCTTATTATAGCTAATTGATGGCAACAAACAATGGTAAAACGTTCCATTACACTGCCTCGTATTACAGCGTTTTCGTCATACCTACGTACTAGCGTATTAGCACAATGATATTACTACACCTGCTATGCATAATGAACGATTTTCACACTTTATATAAAATAATTCTGGCCAATTAATAGTTTATTTTATAATATACTAGGTTTTTACTGCGGCTTTACTTGCACTTATGGGTCCCCGATGAATTGACTATGGGAAACAAAAGCATTATTTTAATTAGAACCAGAAGTAAATTGGCGCTTTCAACCACTCTTCAGATTTATAATATTAGTACAGATTCATAACTCATACAATATAAATATCATTACTAATTCCACGTGATGATTTAATATCTTATACTAAATCGTTTCAAGAAGTCTTATTGTCTAAATTTAGACAGTACAGTAGTTTAGACTCTATACTGTCTGTCGTACTGTCTTACTTAACAAACATCAAGAAAATGAGACGTAAAATAAAGTACGAGAGTGAATGTGTATTCACTGTATTATTCAAAGTCAAAGTCAAATAATTTTATTCAAAATAAGAAGTTACATGCTTCATTTTTTGAACGTCAAATAATTTACCACCAGTTCACTAAAATTAGTGCCTCAGACCTGAGAAGAACCGGCGCAAGAAACTCAGCGGGGCTTATTTTTTTAAAATCAATTATACAAAATCACATTTCAGTGTTTCTGACAATGATACTTTGAAATAGACTGGAGCGAGCATTTCATTCCCAAGGCGTGTTATCATTTATATAATCATTAATTTGGTAATAACCTTTAACACACAAACGTCTTTTCACAACTCTTTTAAATTGTGATATAGAACATTCTCGGACGTTTTCTGGGATCCTATTGTAAAAGCGTACACATTGTCCCATAAAAGAATTACGGACCCGATGTAATCGGGTCACAGGTGTAATAAGTTTACTCCTACCTACTTAAATACTTTTTTAATTTTAACTTTGAAGTGCAAAGTTAGTACCTACTTTGTTAGTAAAAAATTAACATACTTACGCCTATGTGCATAGCGATCGAAATCATCTTTTGTTCATCTTTACTTAATAATAAGTAAAGTTATGTATTTTGTATAAACATACGTACAGCCCCCTATACATATACCCCGCATACATAAACTGTACAGAAAATTTCGAACAGCTACTAATGTAACTGACGACTGTCCGCGGCCATTCGCGACAAGTAGTAAGTTCAATTCCCACGCAATTCCTCCAGTATTCCGCGGAAAATAGAATCCGGAGTACCTTAACACTAGGTTCCCTCTGCCTTCCCTGCTATGTGCAAGGTATAGCGTCACGCTAAAAAAAAAACTAATATAACAGTTTTTGTAAATAAAGTTCTATTGTAAATCACCGACTTGCACAAAATTCACGTCAAGCTGTAAATCAAACCGCAAAACTGTACGCAACGTTTACATTGCAACATATTATAATATTAATATATTGCACATTTATCCTTATTTTAAAAGAATTAGAGAAGCTTTTTGCGTAAAATAATTCTGTAAATGTGTTGTTCGAAAGTATGATCGTTATTCATATTTAAATGCGGTACTTTATCTCTAGCTATATATAACTATTTAGTTAATTTTGTCAGCTTCACGCTGTATCCCACCTACAGATACCGTTCCCCACTTTCCGCCGAGTTCTGAAGTCATTGCGTGTTGAGTGACGGATCTCAACGCCGCGCATTGCCTCGACATTAGGGCGAAGAAATTAATGAAAATGAATATAAATTTAAATAAATATTTTAATTCCTCGAGTGGGGATCGAACCCACTATCATTTGCATTCACACTTTGTGCCCCTGCGCCACGACTGACCTTTAATTTTATTATTATCTGATCTTATGGTATTTAATTATTCTCTAGTATTATGATAATAATAAAATACTTTAAAATGTATCATATTTTTTTATATAGATTTTTTCAAGTTCTTAACTGTTTTCTAAAATTACAAAAAACAAAAAACAAAACAAACAAAGCCTTTCACACCAATACGATTAGTCAATAATATGATGTCAATATCCATTCACTTACACACATGTTATTTTCTATTCATTTCTCTCAATACGACACACTATTTCTTATATTATAAGATAGTGGGTTACTTACATCATACATACATATACACTTATAAATACAACTTATAAGTAAAAGCATTGCATTAACTCCGTGAATCATGTGTTGCGCATCAAATTATCATTATTGATGCAACTGTGGATCGACGGCAGAAAAATAAATAAGGTCAGGTGATTTATTTGTGTAATTGGATGGTGCATTATATTATTTGATTATTATCTTCCTATATATCTTCTATCAATATTTCGCAATAAGTGAATTATTGTAAGCTATGTCGATATCGTATTCGGAATCGTATAGTAGGTTAGGCAGAAGGTACCTAATGTTAAGGCATTCAGTTACCTACATACCGCCCAATATTCAATTCATTCCCTCGAGTGGGAATTGAACCCACACTTTAACATATTTTCATGTTTACAGTCTACGCTGTGGCGTTGCACTATGCTTTGACGGTCGTATTACACTTCTAAATTTTACATATAGCATTGCGTTATATCACAGTGACAAAATCTAACGCTACATTTTGCTTGAAAAGACCTGGAAAACAATGAACGACTTAAATAATAAATATTTTCTCAAATAGAAATCAAACTCACGAACACGTTAAAATGGCATCAAAATTTTAACATAAATCGTATCTCATAAGATTTCAATGGTCTATGATGGGAACCCAAGTGTCTGGCATTGTTATCACAATCTACCACAGATACGGAAATACCAGCTATTTGTGCTATCTAAGTAGATTATACTTTCATAAGCACTTACTTTTTACTTCAAAACCCAAATATATAATGATAGATTTTTTTTATCTGTCCAAGTTCCATAATTAATATTGTTTATGGAAATCTCTGAGTGCTCCCATACTCTCCTTACTTTACCTACATGCCAAATTTCAACTTTCTAAGACCAGTAGTTTCATATGTGCGTTGTTTATCAGTTACTCAGTAACGCAAATTTTTATTCATATGTAGGTACTTGTTCATGTATATACATTTCGATTTATATATATACATGGAAAAGTATTATACATTACTCAATATTACAAAAAAAGGTAATGTTTGTGATGCTGAAAATAGAAAGAATGAGATTTTAAGCAGATATGTTCACAGGATTATTCTGGGAAGGACTCATACCACACGGACTTCCCCATACTCCTACGCTCACGCCTTTGCCTGCAGTCAGAGATCTTACCTAATTTCTTATATTAGAAAGTGTCAAGTGTCGTAAACAACTCTAAGTTATTACCTTTCGAGCACAGGAGTCCAGCCACAGGTTAAACCTAGTTCTGTATAAGAATAGCTCCTTACTAACAGACGAAGGCTATGACGTCTTAACTTCTTATCCATTTGACGGATCCCATTTCTCAATCTTATCAGTGAAATGTTATCAGAAACGATCACGCGATCGTGAGAAATTATTGTATTATTATTTCTTCATGGTTCTTGTGGTATTGCGATACAATACCATTTATTATATATATATGTATATAAAATTAATGAATGGCTGTCAGATTTGCCCTACTTTTTAATTATTAAATTATCAAAATTTGTTAATTTTAATGAAACAGTACTATATTTTTAACAACTACGTGTAAAAAGAGTTATTTTATTACAAACATATAGATAGTTATACATAGTTAAGTAGGATTTATATAAAGCATTTTTTAAAAATTTCTTCTTTCTTTTTGCAAATGGGTTAAAAGAAATATATGTTGTACATAAAAGCCACGTAACAAAATGAATGACTATCGATAAGTAAAAAATACATATTATATATCTTACGACGTATTACGCATATAGCAGGGTAGAGTAGACAAGAAAGCCTCGTGTTAAAACACTTTATCCATCTCCTTTATCTCCACTTTTCGCCAAATTTTCTAGACATTTCCGTTAACCGGTGGAACTCAACGCCGTTCTTTATAATAATCTTTTTATTATTATCATGACAAAATATTAAACATATTTTAAAAGTAATTGTCTTCACTATAATATTATATTTAGGTACCTATTGTACTACATTTTGCAAACACTTAATATTTAAGATCTCGTCTATCCCTCCCCCACCTGTCTTTATGGAAGCCTGAAGTCCATGGCCCAAATCTAGCAAGGTGAAGACACAATTCTAACAATAGGTGTCGATTACTTAAACAAATGGATTAATTTACACCGCCCAGTCTAGTTTTAGCCTTTAACTGTTAAAAAAATAGATATATCTTACAACCTTACATTGTATCCCACATACAGACGGGTAGACCTAATTTTCCGTCAAATTTTGAGCATGCGCATCACAAACGACATTAACGTAAAATGTATTTAGAAAGTTCCTAAGTGTGGAATAACACTTTAAAAATGTTAAAAAAAATTACCGTAAAATGACTACAGTGTTAAACAGTGATCACAGAAAAAAAAACTAATTAAGATAAAAATATTAGTAAACAAAAGATAGTACAGGCACGCAACACGAGATGATCGTCATTTTCAGTCACTTATCTGGATAAATTAATTTTCTCTGCATTATTTTTATTAATTGAATTTTTGGACATTCTTATAACTTTTTTATTTCATAAGTAATTTCCGTAGTTTCAACGTATTATAGTTTTATTCATTATACTATTTCGCTAAAGCTATAATAGAATAAAATATTAAAATCTACAATACATTAACATACACCACCATTATTAATAGTTAATTTTCTCTCCAAAATTAAAAGTTTCGCAACATAAATCTTTACATGCATTATCTGCACTTCATCTTATTCATACGCCTACATTCTACCTCGTCAGATCTCATCACTTTAATAGATGTGGCGCCATCGATTAGAACTACCTACGAGTACTTTGAAAATTTTACATACGACAAGGACGTGCTAGTATGAATACTTTCTAATAAATATTTGTATACTGTAAGCATTGACAACGCCAGTAAGGCAGCAGGAAAAATCTGTTTACATTGAATCCAAGCATAGCGTGAGTTTTGCCTGTAAAGGGTGATGAATAAGGTAAACGCTAATGTAACCAACAAAAAATATATTTAATAAGTATAAAAATAATAACGATAACACAAGTACAGACCTGTATGGAATATTAAATTAGATCTCAAAAACGAATGAGATTTTAAGTATTTCATCTCAGTCTGAACCTCCCCACACGTACAATGCACAGAGCTTATCACGTACTTACATAGCATACGATCACATGGTACGAAGACGATGTTAATCATAATATTATGATTGCATTTTATATTTTCAAACACTGGTTTTAAATGAGGTGTGTGAATTTAAATAATTATTTATTGTTAACAAAGACAAGTAGGTACTGATGATTGTGTTCCAAAAAGATCAAATATTGATTCTTTTCAGGTTCTTTAACTCTTTATATAGTAATCCTTTTACGTTATAGAAATATTTTCATTCACAAAAGACCATCGTGATATAATTGGGCATGTTTTTCATCTATTCTGGACAGAGTTTATATTTAAAATAGTATTTTGTGGATCTGTTCTCTTCAGTGATTAGGTTGCTCTACTATATGAATTCAAAATTTAGAAGTCTCATACAGTCGATTGTCCTAATGGTTCCGTATTAACTAGTATAACTTGATTTGTACAATATGGCCAAACTCCCATCTCAGTTTGTTGACTATAAAAAAAATCTCAAAAAAAAATATTTTAAAGAAATATTTAATATATATGTATATTATGCACGGCTTGTCCAGAAATGCTTGGAATCGATTTTGATATAGATTGATCTTTTTCTTAAATTAAAATATATTTTAATTTAAGAAAGGTATACCTCATTTAAATAAATAAGGATAACGTTAAAACAACTCATAGTTACTGAAAAAATATACAAGCAAACTTATACTTACAAAATTTAACACACACTCTAGCAAGCCCTATTTATCACACTTAAATATTATCCTATTCCAAAAATACCACATACACACAGGTTAAACTGATAACTCCCTAATTTTAAAGCCGGTTAAAAACATTCTACGTTACTTAAAATGAGAAAGTTTCTTAAAACTTTTTGTTCATTGAAAAGTACACATCAATGATTTTAATACTAAATTTAAAGGGCACATAAATAAATGCTCTAAACATCATCGCTCTCCTATTTCGGGCTTGTTACCAATTAGGGCGATACGGATATCCACATTCAAGATCAATGGTATAGATAACAGTATTATAATTACTTATTAAGCCATAGGAAATTCGATCATATTATCTTTATGTTGGAAACTAAATTGCCATGTACAAATTTTACTTTGTATATGTCTGTAAGTTTATTATAAAGCCATCGTTTGATGGATGTTTCGGAATGGTCATAAATTAATTTTAACTTGACTGACGTTCCTTCCATGAAGTACATATATGGACTTTTAATAGCATGTTAATAAATACTAGATGAATAAAATTTGATTTTTAATATTATAAAGGTGAAGTTGAAGCGTGACTATCGCGACTGTCGTGTGTTCGATTCCCACATGGGAAAATTATTTAATATATTAATTTTCTCTCTCTGGACACAAGATAACGTGCGGTGGTAAGTAGAGAATGGAGTGTCTCAACACTAGATTCCCCCTAAAAAAATATAAAGCCAAAATAATTCTTAGTTAGTAGCTTTTCGTCGAACACGCAAATATAAGAAACTACTTGTTCGAATATGCATATTTTTTTATATTGATCCTTATATCAAGGCAACTAGGCTATAGACTATACAATATATATATTGTACATTAATAATACCCCTGGCGTAAAATGTGTCATGTTCCATACATATGTACAACCTCTGGCTAAAAAGAAGTCTTATCAATTTTTATTTTCACATTCAAATCTACAAGTTGAAATTCAAATGCATTTCAATATGCTGTGTTCAAATAGACTCGCTCAACGCCGGGTTTTGTACTTTGGTGTCAGAGCGACTGCACTTTTGAATCTATGGAGAGTGTAGTTTCCCTCAAATACCCACCTAAAATTAGAAATACTCAAAAGTCACTCCAGTGAGTACTTTAAAGAATTTATTTAAGTCCACTAATAACGTTTCTAAGAAAAGATTGTTAAGATTTACGACGGTAATATGGTATGGTATCTTAGAAACACAATCTAATAATATGTTAGCTTCTGTTTATGGAAACCAAGAGAAGATCCAATTTGAGAAAAAAACAGACGGACGACAACGTAATTCTATAAGGGTTCAGTTTTATTCTTTTAAATTGGGGAATATTTAAAAATAGCTTCACGCGTTTTCTCGTATATTAGGGTAGGCAGATCGTAACTAGTTTACTTCTGCCTAATTTTCAAGATATTGTGTGTAAGTGGTAGAGCACAACTCCGCGCTGTGTCCGCCAGAGTACTAAAAATAATTATTATATTACTGATAGACGGTTTCCCACTACGCTTCGATGGCCCCTAATTTGAGTATTTTGATAAATAAGATTAACACGAGGCCGTGAACTATTTGAAACAAAGCAGATGCTGACAAAGGGAAGTTACTAATTAACTCTTATGGTACATCAATGATGCCGACAGAAGAATGCGAGATGGAAATTCAAAGTCAAGATTGGGAATGTTTGTTTTGTTGATTATCTGTCGGATGTTTGGAGTTGTTCGTGGAACATTTAGTATGTTTCTGTCTTATTTTTAACCTTAACTGAATTAATAACCCTATAAAGTTTATTCAATTTTTAAAAAATCTAATTAGGATCAGCCAGTTATAAATAATAGAACATATAGCTAAAATTCTCGTTATATTCGTTTTTTTATACGCTTCCAAAAAAATTTAAAACAAAGATGTGTTATTAGGAAACGGAATGTCTTAACATTAGGCTACCAGGATAGACTGTGCTAAGTGCGGGATACTGCGTGAAAAAATATTTCATAGTGTTATTCCTATCATCAGAAATGAATTAAAAGATTAATCTTTATTAAATTTAATTTAAATTGGATACAAAATTATATTTAAAAAAAGAATACTTTTTCATTAAGCCTTTTAAATGAACAACTTTTTCATTCAATTTATAAAAATTAAGTCACAAAATTTCCGTCGACATTTAATATATCTCAAGGCTTCAATGAGAAAAAGCCTAACTTTTTATTGGTTTTTTGCCCCACTACCGGATACACTTCATTAGTTAGCGTTCGACGGCTTTGACACGTCGGCACAGGAATGCTTATAAAAACCGTAAACGTACCTTTCAATTCTCTGACTTGAATTAAATCTTTTTATATTATACGTGATTTTTATATTTTTGGTAAAATAATTTGTATAGAACTTTAAGAGCTTACTTGAATTCCATCCATTGTGATGGATTTTAAAGATTTTCTAAAAACTTGCCGACACAAAAACATTTTGCTGTTATACTTCTTTAAATAGATTTGTCGTTCCCTTATTTATTATATTTTTTCACTATAAATAAGTTGTGATATACTTCAATATATGAATATATTTTATTTGTACAATGTTATAATCATTATTCGAAATCCAAATCAATATATCATCATTTCAACTATTTTTTTATTTTGACCTATATTTATACTAATGTATATACTAATCTGTAGTATCTATCTCCTATAATAAAGCTTAATTTGTTTAAACAGGCTAATTTCACAAACTAATAATTCGAATTGGAAAAATGTATCTGCGGTTAGTTGGTTTGGACACTGCGTATAAACCACGTGTTTAGTTATTTCCATTTAACCACGGAGACGAAGCCGCAAATAAATGCTAGTCTATCATAAACGTTGACCGCTACTATTATGGTATATTAAATCTTTTCCTATCACACACTAATTTAAAATGCACCATAAAAATACCTTTCAATATTCTCACCCACTTTCAACCGGCGGTGCGTGACACAGGCAGGAATCCTTAGACAAATTCAGCGTAATTCCGTACAAAAACAAGGAGCGGGACCAGCGAGCGTGACTTCCCTGAGCAGTGAGCTCCCACGCCCATTGCATCCGCCTATGTTACTATGATATTAATGTTTCTTGCTACTTTGAATGTTACTAATTTCTTGTTCTGTATATAGAAGTTACACTTCAAGTATACGTAGAAGGTGATTAATGAAATAACTAGAAGAACATTTGAGGCCCGTCGTGGCGCAAGGGTGCGTGCGATTGTAGGGCGCGTTCCTCACTTTCCACCGAATTCGAAGGTATTGCGTCTTGAGTGACGGATCTCAACGTCGCACGCTGCCTTTTTACCAAAATGAAGAAATGAATATATTAAATCTTATCATTATTTTCTCGAATGTAACCATGATCATTGTGTGGACACAATGATCATGGTTACATTCGAGAAAATTGGAATTGGAATTCCACTGAGCTAGGCTGATGATTTTGTTTATAACTAAAAATAGAAAATAAAGGTTAATACAGGTTACGGTGTACGGATTTAATTGTTTAATACAATAATGGTAAATATCCTACATGAAATTCGAATAATCTTAATTCCACACGTTTTTATCCTTTATAATAAAGTAAAAAATATGTTTTATGAATTATTAGAGAGAGAGAGAGATTTTATGAAAATCTTATTAAGAGTTAACTAACCGAGTCGAAGTTTGCCTATGCGTTATAATTCATAATAATAATAGACAATGACTACAAAACGGGTTCATACGAGACGGTCGCGGGTTCAACGAACTCACCTGTCAAACCGGCAGTGATCTTGTACCAATGGACCGTAAAATATAAGTTTCGTAAGACCTAATGTTTATTAAATTGTTATGGGCGCAAGTGGTAAAGTATAGCGAGTAGAATATTTAAGACACACAATAAAAAAGTTTTCTTAGCGGGACTTGAGCCCGCGCTGTCCAAGACAGATAGTATAAAAAAAATACTAATTTTTTTGGGAAGTTAAGTGTAATTTTCCTTTTGCATAAACATTTTTTTAAATCTTAAAATACTTTAACATTATTATATTTTTGTGTTGATTAATAAAAGCTACAAACATGTTATATAAAATAATAATAATAAATAGAATCTTGGAATGTTTATTGGATGAAAATGGAAATGATTTGAACCCATTATTATTAACTCACACATTCACAATTATGTTATTTAAATTAAATTAAATAAAATTAAATCTAATGACTTAAACCAAAAGGGCGCGATGTCTATGCAACTATAAACGCTTATATACCGAGTTCCGGGTATCTTGTATAATATAATTTAACAAATTTTAACTATGCAGTCAAATCAGATACTTCCTCTATCCTATGTACTAGGAAAAATATATTTTTAATTTCACGCTGTATACCGCATAAAGAAAGTTTAAAAGAAGGAAACTAGTGTTAAGGTAATCCGTCCCTCACTTCCCGCCCAATTTTCTAAACATTATATATTGAGTGGCAGAAACCAATGTTACGCTTAGTCTTGTTAGCAGAACGAGAATAATAAATTAATTCATATCGCCACATAGAAATCGAACCAACAACCGTCTCGTTTACAGTCAAACGCTGTGCCTCTTAACTTTCTTTCTATGTTAAATAATATTATAAAACTTATATTAAAAAATATTTATAATCTATGTTTTTGTTACAGGTAAGAATACAGCAGACATGTAAGAAACAATCAGGCTTTTCAAATCATACTCAAACTGAAGTTGAGCAGCGATTATCAGAACTAATTGACAGATATGAGTGTGTGGAAAATTTACTTTTTTGTCATACAATGGCACTGTATACCAATATCGTATTTAAATTCATAATTTAGTATATTTTTAGTGACAATTAATAATTAAGAACGTACGGTTGATCAACGTAGGATAATCGGTGTTTTAGCTACATGCATACATTCGACTCTACTCTACTCCATTAAGATTCTATTAATAGCCACTACTAATAATATTTTTTTTAACTTTAAGTCTTAATTTAAAGTTATCTCTATATATAATAAGACAGTAAAAATATTTTGTCTGTACATTTAGTAATTTTGACTGAAATGGATAGAGGGACACTTAAAAAGACTAATAGAAAGCAAAAAGATTTTTTTTGATTTTCTTGTCTGTCTGTCTGTCTGTCTGTCTGTCGACATATTGTTGTCCGCATTTTTCTCTGAAACTACTGAACCGATTTACTTGAAAATTTCACCAATTGCTTTGTTTTAACTCAATTTAGG
>JAATLQ010033810.1:0-19466 GCA_013421005.1 Heliconius erato x Heliconius himera | reverse complement strand
ACATAAAACTATTATTTACTTTATAGTTTAATTTTTGATTAAACTTTGGCAGGAAACGCAGAGGTGTACATAGTACTAGCGCTGCTGATAGGAGTGGTGACGGTAGTGGTAGGGTGCTGGCTGTCGGACAACTGCTGGTCGCCGGAGCCGGAGGATATTTTGGCGGGCGGGTGACCCGTGGCGGCGGGCGCGTGCACGCACGTGTAGCGCCCGCCCTCCGCGGCGGACCGGGAGAGCCCTTCCGGGGCGGGCTCGCTGTCCCCGGTGCTGCCGCCGCCCGCGCGCCCCCCCACCTTCCTGCACGCAGCGCGCCACTTCTGCCGCGCCACCTCTGCCTGCATACCCTGTGACCGACGACAACATTTCTGACCCCAACTCTCTCAACACAAATTTCACAATCATATCCCAACTATAGCGAACGGAGTGTGCGATTTCGAATCCGACGGACGCTGTTAATTTTAGTGTTTCGAAAGACAATGGACAAACTGTATGAGCTTCGTTTAGTATTTCGATATATTCATATTGTGTAATCCAAATGTGTATGTGTATGGAACGATTAGGAATAGTGAACGGTGAACATGAACTTTGTCATTTTGAATCTGACGATGGGTCTCTCTCATAGATTACGCTTCTAGCGGTCGCTCTGATTTTAACCTTTAAACTTTACCACTTTACTGTTATTTCTAAATGGATGTGCCTTGAAATGCTTTCCTCGATTCGACTTGTAGTATAGAGCGTTTTTGAACCCTTTAGAAGGAATTTCTGTCTCTGTTTGTGTGGAAGTTCCCGTATTATAAGTGCAAAACACATCATTACCGTGCCTTTACCGTTCTATAGACTTCGTAAGGGACGTAATTAACAATAGGTTTTAAAAAAAAACGCTTTCCCGATGGAAAGACAAACCAACCCAAATATTGTTTGTTCTTTGAATTTGTGTAATTGCCAGCTTCTTTGTTTTATGTTACTAACAATTTGTGATCTAATGATATTAAAGAGGAAAGTGAGCTAGGACCAAAGTCTTTCTCAAATGCGCGTCAATTGGTTAATATTAAAAAATAATAAATCCATGGTAATAGGATAGTATAACAATGTGAGACAACGACATGGTTACATGTAATGTAGAATTTTGATAAATTTTGCCTGTTTGTAAATACCTACCTTTACATTATAAATTTGGAATATGACAAATTCACAAATACCGGTAATTTTAGTATTATAGTAAATTAATTGAATCATTTTTTTTTAAATATAATTTTGTAAATTTAAGTTTGATTGTGTTTATGACATTTTTATAAGTTAAATAATTAAGAATTATTTCACAAAAAAATGCCGAAAATATGTATATGTTAGATACTTGTGGAAATAAAAAGATAGTATAGCTACAGAAATAATTACAAATATAATTATGAAGCATTATTACCAAATTTTACATCACTTAAATTCATAATTCCTGTAAATCCAAAATATTTTTAGATTATTTAAATTATAACCTGATAGAATATACGAACCACCGCCTACTTTAATTACTAATATGTTATATCATAAACTCATTTTAACTGATTCATTATAAATATTTCACGATTTAATAGAATTTGTAAAATAGTTAAAGTCACTCACTTTATATTTTACTATATTTATGTAAATATGTTCTTTGCTTACCTTTGCAAAACTTAAAAGAGCTATCATGTCGATCATTACCTAAAACCCACGTTTCAGTGACGAATAAGCATATCTGCACAGATCTCGTGAAAGCTTATGTAAATATATGGAAATTTTATTTATATTTAAGTACGTTTGCGTGTAGTACACGGAAATGTAGTCATCTTGGCATGTTTTCGTGAACGAGACGAGCGCACAAATTAAGTCCACAAATGTTAAAACCATAGTTTTCTTAGGAAAAATAACATACGTTTTTATAGGATTTATTACTGTCGAGATTTTGTGTTTAATTAATAATCTATTTAACTAATAGATACTTATTTAATACACAATAGGAATATTATTAGAAAAGTTTTTTTAAAATTAGTATTTACAATCGCTGTCAGTTTGATCTTTTATTCGGTTGTTATCATTGTCTTCTAAGAAGATTTCGAGTTATTAATATAGATTAATATACACAAAAATATATTTAGAACTCAATTCAGTATTAGAAAAATTATGACGTATACTCTCTTAGAGTGTCCTAGGAATGCACGATTGTCATTATGATTCGTTTACATTCGGTTATTTCCAGTGCAAATACACGAAATGAAAACCCGCTTGCTTTGTAGCGATGTGAATAAACGCAGCTGATGTTGAACTGTACGCTTCCAGTTATATTATTCAGATTACTTTGAACTTTTCTGCTATTTACAAGTTTTACACTAAGTAAGATGTAAACGCTTCTTTTTATGGTCTTACTTCGTCTTTATCTAAATGCTCTGGCGATTTGTTCTACACATCAGTTGTTTAATTGATACTTGTAAACGCGTCTCGATTAATCCAAAAATAACGTGTTATTAACTTTTTTTTTATTTTTTAATATATATAAAATAACTCGAAAATATAATTATTTAGTTTTCAATAAAAATGGAAAATAATTGTTAAAACAATCATCTTTATTAACATCAAAAATTGGCAGTTGTTGAAATGTCCACACACAAGTGACAATAAAACAATACAAACAATGAATATCGTATTTGTGAACTTTAAATTAATTCGATAATTGGACGAATAATTAATTTATTCATTAATCGCAATGCAGTCTGCTTTTTAAGTCATTATACATGTATTACCCGAGCCAATTACAAGTAAAAACAAGCTTGGTTTACATTTACAATTAAATTTTCTATATATTTTACTACATATATTTTTTATCTATAGCAACATTTTTTTAATGCTTATTAAAATATTATTTATCGTTCACATCACTTTAGCTTTTTATATAATATTTTAAAAATAATAAAAGTGTCACTCGGGCGGCCGACTACGAATGGGCGTTCCATATCGCTTTATAGGATTTGACTCTAGTGAAGATAGTCTTTTATAGTTATCTGTCGGAACTATTACTGCCAAATATATGTCTACTGTGCAACTATATGTTTTGCGTGAACGTTTTACACTTCATCATTAAATGCATATGCCGGAAACGGCTCCATGACTGTCTTTGTAAATATCTGAGGAGTTGAAGAGAGAGATTGAACTAAATATGGTTGTAATATTCATTGCATTATTATATTTGTACCTAATGTAAAATAACTTTAGGTGTCCACGTTCGTCAGTTTGTATGGCGTTGTATGTCGAATAGTTGTGTAGCATATAAGACAACCGACTGAATAGTCAACATTTTTTATATATTGTATAAATAAGGTAGACTGTAGAAAAAATGTACGACTAGATAATTAATTTACTCATCATATAGCAATGTAAAGTAATCTTTTTATTATCTGTGCCTATTCACCACTTCTGTCTTTTGTTCCTTCGTAGATATTAAAAAAATAATAATTATTAATTTTTCTGACTTATGTACATGTTATAAAATATTTCAATTTACTATATAATTTCTATTTTAAGAAGTAGAAAAGTATTTAGAATTAATATACACATTTTGTAATAAACAAATATTCAGTGAGAGTTTTTGCATTCCACATTTCATATATTATCTGTTCTCCTCAATAGCGCGAAATGATTACTAGAATCACAAAATATAATTACCATTATTTACTATGAATATATGTAATAATTGTCTATTGATATATTTATATATATATGATGCATTAATAAATGCAATTAAGTATGAACGTGATATGTGAATATTGTAAATATTCAATTATCCATTTCTGACGTGCCTGTTCGCGACTGACGAGCAGCGGCTTGGCTGAATTAGGAATTGAGAGAACCAGTAAGCTCAAAATAATGTTTAGCATAAAATATTTAGATTATAATTATTAATAATATGTCATTTGTCACGAATAATTCGAATAAATGTAATACTATACTGAATTCACTTTTCATTTATTAACAAATGGGCCCCTATGGAAATCTGAATGGGACTTCAGAATGTAAACTGTTGCTATAGAAAGAAATAGGCCGTGGTGCTCCGCCGTGGAAAGGTGACACAGAAATGCTTTCTATTTTACATGTAAACCTACAGAATAGAAAATATTATTTATATAATTGAATTTAATAAAATTACACAAATAGAAACATTAAAGATTATTATTTTTTATTATTTATTCGTAAGGTATGTAAAATTAATAATACTTATAATTTTACATACCGTCATAAATATTCTTAATTTAAATGATGGCGTGTCATAGCGAAATCGTTAACATTTTTTTAAAATATGGAATTAATTACTGAATACAATAGTAAAGAAAATTGAATTATGAAACATATATATTTTACATATTTACATATATTTTCAATAATTAAGACTTCATTTATAGTAATATTTACCCAATATCCCAATTTATTTTTTTCCTTTCTGTATGAAAATGTCAAAAGCTTAGAAAAACATCGTTGACAGGCGCTTTGCGAGCCACTAAGGGGCGCTACGTTTCGAGTGGTTGTTGTTTCAACAACTCATTAATTCTGGTGTCAAAGACTCGGCTGAGACTAGTGAAGGCCATCAAGGAGACGAAACTAACTCCTCGACGTTGAAAAGTTGCTCTTTATTTTCCCCCGCCAAAGTGTCGGGCGCTCTTAATTTACGATTTTATTCCGATAAATGATAGTAGAGGAAAGTCGTGGCGCAGGGGTAAAACAGCGTGACTGTAAACGCGATAGGTTGTGGATTCGTGGATTGTGGAGGAAATTAAATATTTAATTTATACTACAACAACTTTTTTTCTATCTGGTGTGTAGGCGCGGCGTTGAGCTCCGCCACTCAATACGCAATGCCTCTAGAATTCAGCGGAAAATGGGGAACGGAGTATCTTAACACTAGGTTCCGTTTGCCTATCCTGCTATCTACGAGATACAGCGTGAAGCTGTAAATAATGATAGTTTTTAACATTACACATTCTCTCTTCCGCCAAAATGTTACTTTTTTAATTACTTTTTAATATCTAGAATAAGTTAATCTAGGAATATTCGGTGACATTGGCATTTCCAATATGGAATTTAATATACTTGTCACCGCATTATTGCATTGTTTTGTATCGTATAGTATAGGTAGAATATTAGATTTGCTTGCATATTGGTTTTAAATCGTTATATTTTAAGATATTCTATTTTAATCAAACCAATTTTTTCTTGGTATAAACTTTAAAAAGCTGCGACTAGACTATTAATTAAAAAATAATGTCAAGTTTTCTGTAAGTTTGCAAGTAGCCTTTCAAAGTTGACTTCTTTGTGTTATTTATTTACCTAAAAAAGAAGGAACCCGGGCGAGTAAACGCCGTCTCATTAGCAGGATACTTCGTCATAAAAAGGACAAAAAGTAATACAAAAATATGGCGAGGGCTCAAGGCTCAGCTTTCGTACTTTTCGTTAGTAGTAGGTAGTTGGAATTATTAATATATATTACTTCTTCTTTTTTTTTTAAATGTTAATTTAATTATGAGGCCAGTCGTGGCGCAGGGGCACAGAGTGTGCTTGTAATTCGACTGGTTGTGGGTTCGATCCCCACTCGAAGAAATGAAATATTTATTTACACTTATATTTTAATTTCTTCGCTCTGATGTCGAGGGGAAAGCGCGGCGTTGAGTTCCGCCATTCAACACGCAATGCCTTGAGAAATTGGCGGAAAGTGGAGAACGGAGTGTCTTAACACTAGGTTCCATCTGCCTACCCTGCTGTGTGCGGGATACAGCGTGAAGCTGAAAAAAAATAGGTAACTCTCATACAAACGCTTTATCTACAATTATTTCTTTATAATTACGATATCTTTTATATAAAATATTACCTATTAATTGAAAGTGTAGATTCAAAAATATATTTAAAAAAATACTATGTATGTAGGTATTTTATAAATTGTACTGTGACTTAACTTGTAGTAAACAAAGTATCTTTTCAGAAATATTCTAGACAGACACTTTGTTTTATTAAATAAGTAGTTTTGGAAGAAAATAATCGCATATATGTTACTCAATTATAAGGAAAAAATATTTTAACTATAATACTGCCATGTGACGAGGCTGTCGTGGCACAGTGTCACAAGCGTGACTGTAAACGCGACGGTTGTGATTTCGATTTCCAATCCGGAAAATTAATTATTATTAATTAATATTTTCATTTCTTCGATCTAGTAACAATGCAAAGGTCGTCTTTGAGTTCCGCCACCCAACACGCAATCCCTTGAAAATGCGGGATACAGCGTGAAGCTAAAAAATATATATAGAGTACCAGAAAAGCTTTTAAGGTCCTTTAACATGCAACATTTTAACATGATAACAAATATAATATCAACACTTAGGTACTCATCCTCGTAGCCGAGGGAAAAGGCTGGATCTAATCTGGTCCGTAGCGATCCAATAATACCTGAATAGATGAGCTATAAATATGATAAAGCCTTTTACGATACGGTAGAAATGTCACGTAGAATTTGTTCAGAAAGATACAATATTAGAAATTTATTATTAGCTCTTAAAGTAAAAGAGTGCTTAAAGTTCTCTTGGAAGAATGTACTGTGTATTTATTTGCTGTGCAAGAAATATAATATAAGAGAAAGAGTTGCACAAGCGTGCGACTGTAATCTGAGAGGTTATGAGTTCGATTCCCTCTCGAGGGAATGAAATGTTTCTATTTTCATTTCTTCGCTCTAGTAACGAAATGAAGCGCGGCGTTGACTTCTTCAACTTAACGATATAAAGCGTGGAACGGAAGTGTCTTAATGGGAACGGAGTGTTTTAACACTCGGTTGCCTCTGCCTTACCAACTATGTGCATGTAGTTAAAAAAAGATTTTTTTTATATACTTTCATAAAAAAAAGATTTTTTTATATCTTTATTTTTTTTATTAAATATTGTATTTTTTTTACCTTTCATAAATTATATTTTCACATACTATGATTTAATTCGTGATATAAGTTAAAATGTATGATTTATGATTTATACTTCATAAGGTAGTATAGCGGCTCGCGGCGTACAACCTACATATTAAAACTTAAACAAGATTTTTACTAAAATTTAAGCCATATATTTATTGAATTTGTGAATTTATATAGCATTTTATTATGTTTACAAATTGATTATATGCGTTATACAGAACTAAAGAATACCAAAAATTCGTATAATTATAAAAGACTTTAAAGATATATTTTTAAGATGAAAACTAGTGAGTACAAACGACGCGACAAAATTTGGAGACACTTGTCTCCAAATTTTCAATCAGAAAAACATAAATCGTATTCGAAGGTCTAATAACCGTATCGAAAATATAATGAAAAGATATTCATAGTTATAATGATAAAAACAAGATATTTTTTAAAGAATTCCAAACACATTATATACTTTTCTTCCTTTTTACGATATGCCATTTCCTGAAAAAACAGCCAACTAAAAAGGTGAACGTTTAAGCGATAAGATCGTCGACGTACCCTAACGATCTGTATGTAGGTGGGTAAATCTTTTACTTTATATCATTATATTTTATGTAAACTTCATAAAGTATGCTTTATTTAATGATAGATTGTTTAAATAGTGTATATTTAAAATTAACCATAAAAGTAGAGGCCGGTCGTGGCGCAGTGGCACGAAGTTTGACTGTAAAACCGACTGGTTGTGATTTCGATACCAAATCAAGGAGATGAAATATTTACTTAAACGTTTATTTCCATTTCTTCGCTCTGGTGTTGAGCCTAAGCGCGGCGTTGAGTTCTGCCACTCAACACGCAATGCCTCCAGAATTCGGTAGAAAGTGGGGAACGGAGTGTCTTAACACTAGATTCCCTTTGCCTGCCCTGCTGTGTGCGGGATACAGCGTGAAGCAGATTTTTTTTTTAATTTACCATAAAAGTATTAGTAGTAAAAAAAAACAAATATAAGTAGAAAAAAACAAAATTGAAGCTCCTGGTTGGGGTTGTTTCATTATTCAATAGACACTTCGGGCGGAGTTCATTGCTCGGCTGACGCGATGCTATACAAAGCCGTAACTGTCGGTTTAATTCATCGTCCACCTCGCTCGTACACATTGTACCCATGTACCCATGTACAGCCACCGCAGCCCCAACAGTGTGATAACGTACTTGTATTTTATATATATCTAGAGCAGTTATTATGCCATTTCTAATATATAGTTTTGAGGCCAGTCGTGGCGCAGGGGCACAAAGTGTGACTGTAAACCGACTGGTTTTGGGTTCGATCCCCACTCGAGGAGATGAAATATTTAATTAAAATGCATATTTCCATTTCTTCATTCGAGGAAGAGAGAAGAGAAGTTCATGGCGAGGCAAAGGGTGGCGTTGAATTCCGCCATTCAACACGCAATTCCTCCAAAATTCGGCGGAAAGTGGGAACGGAGTGGAGTAACATTAGGTTCCCTCTGCCTACCCTGCTATGTACGGGATACAGCGTGAAGCTGATTTTTATTCAAATATTATATATTTAGTGGAGTAAAATCACGCCTTCGTTGTAATGTATTAGGAGTGTTTATTTGGAAAAATATTTATTTTTAAATTATTTTCTTTTCCTGGTTCTAGTAAGACAAATGGCAAGTAATCTCATTAAAAAGTACGTCATCAAAAAGACCGGACAAGCGCGTGTCGGGCTCGCTGACCAAGGGTTCTTAACAAAAATTGGAGGTTTCGAGCTTTTTCTGAAATTCAAGCTTAGCTTAGCCAAAGGCCCTTTCATCTGATATAATTTGAACTAGCGGCTTTAATACAAATTTTGCCTTCATTTTAAGGCTATTATTTTTTCAAATTTAACCACAAATGTATATTTTTCAGACATTTTCTTGAACTAGTATTACCTGTAGATGCTAGCTGCCAATTTTTTTAAGTCAAGGGTAACCGGAAATACCCTATGAGATTTGATTTGATATTATAGAAATAATTTATTTTTTTGCAGGAAATGATGGAGCCGTAGAACTGATTATGTGGTTTAAATTTCAACTCGATCTCCAAGCGTTTCTGAGATAAAGGCTGCGTGACACACAGACGGGCAGACAACAAAGTGACCTTATAAGGGTTCTTTTTTTTCTAACAAATCGAACCCTAAAAAATGTGATAAAGCGATATTATAAAAATTCAAAAAAAATAATAAATTTGCAAATCACAATATGATTGATGAATTTAGCTTCCAATAAACTGATTTATGAGTGTACTTACCCACAAATAAGAAACAAAAATCTACTTTATTGACTGGTAGGTTTTCTCTTTTCTCAAGTCCAAGTCCTCAGTGATACAATAAATATTGATGCGACCCGATTCTTTTGTTAAGCAGCACTTGTTATTTGTGTAAACAAGCAAAGAATACTGGTAAAACACCATTGTGACACATTTCATTACAAAGACGAACGACGGTTGTGGATTCAATTACGAATTCCTTTCCTTGACAGTATTTTTATATTATTACTAAAGACTTAAACGTAGTTTCGCTTAAACTTAAACTTATTATTATATTATTATAGCCAAAATATAGTTATTTTTATATAAAAGAGGCCAGTCGTGGCGCAGCGGCACAAAGTATGACTGTAAAACCGACTGGTTGTGGGTTCGATCCCCACTCGAGGAGATAAAATATTTACTTAAATATATATTTCCATCTCTTCGCTCTGGTGTCGAGGCAAAGCGCGGCGTTGAGTTCTGCCATTCAACACGCAAAACAATGCCTCCAGAATTCGGCAGAAAGTGGGAAACGGAGTGTCATAACACTAGGTTCCCTCTGCCTACCCTGCTGTGTGCGGAATACAGCGTGAAGCTGATTTATTTATTTATTATTTAAAATAAAAAGATATCCTACGTTCTTTCTAACCCCTATAGTTGAAAAACGTGGAAACGTGAAAAACAAACTTACATTCACATTTATGATAATAGAATGATTCTCATGTGACAAAGAGCTACAGTGGTTTTCTACACACAGAGCTATGACATCTCTGTGTACTCTACAAAATTACTAAAAAGAATGAACGTTACTTTCAAGTAATAAAATAACAAATACGTGTTTTTTTTTGAAAAAAAAGAAAAAAAAAAGATTTTTTACCTGCATTTAATACTAGTATAGCATTTCCATTAATTTTAGGCAATGAGTTATTCTGATGTATAAGCTATTATATTAGTGTAAAGTTTCATCTAATTTCATTTAGCAGTTTTTGTGTTAAAGCGGAACAATCATTCAACTTTCATATTGATATTACTAGCGGCCAACACGCGGCTTCGCCCGCTTAAACTAATTTAAAATCAGCTTCACGCTGTACCCCGCACACAGGAGGATAGGCAGAGGGAACCTAGTGTTAAGACACTCCGTTCTCCACTTTCTGCCGAATTCCGGAGGTATTGCGTGTTGAGTGGCAGAACTCAACGCCGCTAATTTACTTATTCATATTGTTGCCTGTGGGTTATTCTGATATATAAGCTATATTACTGGAAAATTTCACCTAAATCCGTTCATAATTTTTAGGAAATGCATTTTTTTTTCAGATTGTTAACTTTGATTGCCAACTTAGAATAGTATAGTTTGCTTAATTAAGCAAAATTACGCTTAATTAAGCAAACTATACTATTTTAACTAAGTATAGTATAATGATGTTAATGTGGGGAACTAAATGCTGTTGATGCTCGGGAAGAAAATTGCTGCTATAAACTTATTCTAATTTTATATTTAAAAAGAGAAGCTTTTGAGTTTCTTGCCGGGTATTTGCAGCAGTACTACCTTCCGAGCCGGTGTTAGCTTCCTGTATGACTAGCACTACCGACATTTTAATCTGACTTAACTATTTAAAACAGCTTCTAATAGATTCTTTGGAAATAGAATATAATATATTGTTAGCCTATTTTACAAACTTTTTTTTTTATTTCAATGAAAAATATTTGCAAAATTTAATATGTGTAAATAAAAAATATATACATAATAATAAGTAAAAATACAAACATACATACATAATAAGTAAAAATACAAAAAAAACTAAATATATTCAATTAATTGTTGTAACGATTTATTAACAGAACATAATGACGATTGCTTTTTAAAAGCATTTTTCTTAGTTTGGAAAAAGATTTACTTGAGCCCTATACCTATTATAGGACGTACTAAATATCATATACCATTAATATTTGATGTTTGAATATTAAATTATTAACATTAAAGTAATTACAAGGCCGAGGCCGGTCGTGGCACAAAGTTTGACTGTAAAATCGACTGGTTGTGGGTTCGATCCCATTCGAGGAAGTGAAATATTTTTTTACATACATTTACATCATTTCTTCGCTCTGGTGTCGAGGCAAATCGCGGCGTTGAGATCCGCCAGTCAGCACGCAACGCCTCCAGAATTTGGAAAGTGGGGAATGGAGTGTCTTACTTACACTAGGTTCCCTCTACCCTGCTTTGTGCGGGATACAGCATGAAGCTGATTTAATTTGATTTTAATTTTTAATTACTAATGCATATTAAAAATATATATATTCAGAGCTACTTGAATATTATGTAGGTAATCCAGCGAAAGGCATAAAATCATTTTTCCTTGTAGTGGAAAATATTTTAATTATTTTACCTTTACAGTATCACGTATATGGCTAGGTAAGTAGGAAGGAACCTAGTGTTATGACAATCCGCTTTCCGACCAATTTTCGATACATGATTGTGCGTGTGCGGAATTTAACACTGCGCCTTGTTTTGTTATCCAAGGCGAGAAAATTAGAATAATTAAAAAAAAAACAAATCAAATCAGGTTAGGCAGAGGGAACCCAATGTTAAGACACTCCGTTCCCCACTGTCCGCCGAATTTTTCGAGGCATTGTGTGTTGAGTGGCGGAACTTTACACCGTTTAATTTAATATAATTAATTTACTCAAAATAAATTAAGTTTGTAGCAAGAAATAAATCCTTAATATGATTAAACTGGAATAAATATGTACGTAAGCTAACAAAAACCAGCTTAGGCTGTTAACTAAAAATCGTGAAGCTTCGTCAGCCAATTGACGAGTCACGTAAGTAACGTCTGGCTGGAGCCACGCCAAGATTTACAAAGAGAGACGCAAAAAGTCAAAATTCTTTATCCATTTTTGGTGCTACTACTAAATGGCTGTGATAAAAAATAACTTTTTAATTATAAATATTAACGAATATGTATATCTACACTTATAATATAAAATAGTGGATGATAGAAATGGAGTGTTTGTACATAGAATATATATCTATCTATAAAAAAATGTATAATACAACCAAACAAAATGTTTTTTTGTTGATTTGTTGACGCTAATCTCAGAAATGTCTTCACCGATTTGAATTGTAATTTTCACTATTGTATTTTGCCAAGTTAGGCAAAATTCCACATTCCTTCAACATTTAGTGTTTGTTTTATTTTAATCGGTTTATAAATAAAATAATTATATCATTTCAGAGAATGTTTTTCGACAAAATTGCTATAAATAGATGTTTAACTTAATCATTTGACTAGAGAGAAAGCTATTTATTAAATATTTTTATGAAATGATAAGTACTTATGTAAGTACTTCATTATCTTTGGGTAGCGGAAATTTGTAAAAATCTCCCTACAGAGATGCTAACAAGATAAATAAGTTGTAAGAAACGTATAAGAATTTCAACGTACCTTGATGGAAACATATGTAACGGCTTAGTGGTCAAATTCCATAATGTTAAAATTTTTATTTTTATACGTTTTCTTAATAAATATTTTTCTTTAGTAAGTGTAGAATAACACTTTAAACACATTAAAAAAGGTATATTGTTTTTAAAATTATATGATTTTTAAAAATGAAAGTAATGCAGATTAGTTAATTAAAATATAATTATAATTATATTGATCAAGCAGGCGAAGGCGCACGCGGTTCGCTATTATTCAATAAAATCTTTTTAATCTGTCTCTGAAAAAAAATACATTGACTCTTGCTATGAATTATTAACGTTTTAAATTAGTATCTATATAATTTTGACAATTAACTAATCTGTATAAATTTTTTTTTTTTCTATTTCCCCTTACATAATCACTGTCGATATTAATAATCATCCCGAAAAAAAGAAACACTATACTATACTATTGCTTTTGTTAAAATAATTTAATGTTTTTATTAAGCCGATTCAATGAAAAGTGTGAAATGTACGCTCTATTTTTGTCATACATACACATAGAGGGTAAAGGCTAAGTCGCGTCTAATCTAGAGCAAAGGGAGCTATAAATGTGGTGCCTGCATTGAAACGGCCTATAACTGGAACAGAAAATGGCAAACTTTATTTCTATTTCAACATGTAATATATATTCTATTTTAACTTAAATTTATTTGTATCTACTACTGAATTCGATGTTAATATATGATTTTTATTTTATTTTTATAGCTTTACGCTGTTTTAGGCACATAGCGCAAACCTAATGTTAAGAGACTCCGTTCTCTATTTTCTTCAGAATTCTGGAGGCTGCTGTTGTGTGATGGAACTCAACGGCGTGCTTTGCTTTGGTATCAGACAGAGACAATTAAAATATTAAATACACAACCTATCGCATATGGACACACGCTTGTACCCCAGCGCCACAACTGCCTCTAATATATGAATAATGATATATAAGAAAATTATAGTTTCAATACTTTATATTCTTGAGACAATATAGCTATTAATGTTGATTTTCAACATATAAATTTTATAAATAAAGTACACTATACATTTTACCTAAGTTAATTCCTATAAATAGTATTTTTTCACTGCGTAACTGCTTAGCTACGCAGTTGAGCCAGCTCTATATTGAGACAACTTTAGTCACGTAGTTTCGAAGTAGTTATACTCTAGTGTTATACTTATTAGAAAACTACATGTCCCTCCTTCGTTCACTTCTCTATTTTGTTATTATATAGTTTTATGTTTAACATTAAACATAAGTAATATTTATAAAAGTATATTATTAATTTAAAATATTAATAATTAAAAAATATTTTTAGTTCAAAAGTAATTCATTTGTAGTAGATTCCCAAAGGAGAGGTTCGTAGCGTTGTTTTTTTGGCTTCCGATATTAAAATATAGCAAAATATGACTGACTCATTAATATATGAATTAAATTAAAAAAAAACCTATTAGTGGATTATTTGTTATTTACTCTGTAATAAGTAATGGATTTGAACTAAAAGTGAAATAATAATTATTTTTATAAGTAAAGATAAAAAAAAAAAAAAAAAACAGCTTCACGCTGTATCCCGCACACAGCAGGGTAGGCAAAGGAAACTTAGTGTTAAGACACTCCGCCACTTTCCGCCGAATTCTGGAGGCATTGCCTGCGCAGTCGCGGAACTCAACGCCGCGCTTTGCCTCTATACCAGAGCAAAGAAATGAAAATATAAATATAAATAAATATTTCACTTTCTGGGATATAACCCACAACCAGTCGATTTTACAGTCACACTTTGTGCCTCTGCGCCACGACTGGCCTCTAAAGATATTAAATTATAAATCTAATATTGGTACAATTCAGTATTTCAAAAAGTACACAATAAAGAAAACTTTTGTTTAATAACGTTTTAATTCATATCGAACAACATCCAAATATATACCAATATATAACCAAATATGAAAGGAAATCCAAATTGTAAATATGAAAGGTCGTGAGGCTGAACGTTTGTTTCCCTTTCACACAGAAACTACTAAACAGATGTAGTTAAATATTTTTAACATTTTTAAAGTGTTAATCCATACTTAGGAAAGAAAAATACTTATTTAGAAAACGTATAAAAATTTGAACGTAGGGGGACTCGAACCCGCGCCTCCTGGACGTATGGCTCAGTGGTCAGAGCGCCTGGTCGGTTTCTAAATAAGTAGATGTAGTTAACTTGACAGTTATATAGCTTATACATCAGAATAACACTTTTATGTACAGATTATATATAATTTTGCCTATAAGCGGGCGAAGCCGCCTTATTTCCATATACTATTTTTGTAATTTATATATTTAGGATATCCCACTAAAATAAAAATACTGTTCACCCACAAATTTCTATATAAGTTCAGTGTACTTGATATCATTAATATGACCTATTTTTCACGTTTCGCTAATATTAAATATATATTTTTAAGTTTATCGTCACATATTATACACAAAGTGGATGCTGAAAAAGTCAATTGTCTATAAATGTTTTAATCTGTGCGTGGTGCACGGTAACAATTTTATCAGAGCGGTATAACAAAAGAGGTTTTAACAATTTTGTGCTTATTACAATCTTAAATGTTATATTAAATAAATAAGATTACTCAATATTAAATGTTTATAGGATAGAAATGCTAGTTTCTAAAGTTTATAATATTACAGCTTTACTTATGTTTGACATACCTATATAGGTAGCATATAATATTTTTTAGTTCTTCGCTCTGGTGTCGAGGCAAAGTGCGACGTTGAGTTCCGACACTAAAGACACAATGGTCAATGCCTGCAGAATTTGGCAGAAAGTGGGATGTCGGAGTGTCTTAACACTAGTCTCCTTCTCCATACATGCGGGATACAATGTGACGTTGAATAAAATGTTTTAAAGAATACTTATATCTACTAATATTCTTTAGTATTATTAAAACTAAAGAATTTTCCTTGAATCGGAAGCCAGGAGGGATCTGGAGTAGGATAGCGCTGTCGAGAAGGATTTAAGAGGTTTACAATCACAGTTCACATTTGTCTTCTCATTCTTCCAACACATTTAATTACAAAAAAATGGAAAAATATAATATACTATGGAGCAACAAAATTAAAATAAATATTATTGAAAGATGGCGCAAGTGCTAGTTATAAAGAAAGCACTAATCAAATAGAGGAAAGTCAACAAACGTCGAATCCACAGTCGCCGTCGTCAGTAGACGATTATCGCACTACGCCTTCGTCTGCGTGTTCCGAGGCAGGAATTTCATACGTATGGACCGTCTTTAAGAGCACGCCGGCGCACCGAAATCCCACCATTGGAGGTCTTGGAGCTAAGAGTTTCGCGGATTCTCAACTAGGCTCCCGCTACCGGTGGTAAAGTGCCTCACATGAGATGGTGTCAGCAATTGAATAAGATTGTCATGCGTACGTACTATATAACAACAGAGGGAGGAACTAACCTCACTACGTATCTTTCAAAGTTACTGTCTATGTTTCAGGAGCTTAAACCAATGACCCTTACTGCACAGCCACTGTCGGACAGGTTGTGGATCATTCAGCGTCGGCATCTTCTGGATGGATCCGAACTAGAAAGGCTACGCTTGAGCTTTCAGCAGGTCAATACAACTAATAACAACATTTGCGACAATCAGTCACAATCCCAAAAAAGAAAAATTATCTAAATATATATAAAAAAAATAAATAAATATATAATATAAAATAATGACTTAGCCCATGAGATTGCCGCTATGTGGACTTGTGTCAATGCGGTTTAATAGCGAAAAGCCTCGACCAACATCTTAAGAGGTTATCGCTTAGCTGTTGGATCAAAAATCGGATGCAGAAAGTAGTTTTACTTGAGACGACGCGTATTGTGAGGAGGTTCCTCTCTATGGAGCCCTAGCCACCTCTAGCTTGGACCCTTGTTCCACCCTCGTAAGAGTATTTTTTAATTTTTTTAATGTATTTTTTATATCAATTCATATTTAAAAATGTAAAATTTATGTCTCTTATAATAAAAGTATATATTGTGAAGGTTATTAATAATTTCATTGTATTTTTATAAGCTATTTACTGAATACATAATATATAATTACGGCTACGATACGAAACTTTTCTTTCTATGAGGAAATCGGGACGATTAAACTTTTATCGGCTTGCGAGAGCTCGTATAAAGTACGTTTCAGCAGTTTTACGGGAAAGAAGATTAAAAAAGGTATTTTAATAATGAAAAGAACGATGTCCTATTTGTTCGGGGCCGGAGCACGACAAGGAATGCCGGTGTTGTGTACGGACGGATGTAGCTTGCGGTAAATTAATATCATAATCTAGAGATTTAATTAAAATTTTTACCCCATGTTCTTGTTTTATAGTCACTAAGTACAAATAATGATATCAAAATTAGTTTTTTTTAATCATTACATGTACTGACTATACCAACAAGAATATGTTGTTTGAGGCCAGTCGTGCCGCAGTGGCACAAATGAGTGACTGTTAACGCGCCTGGTTGTGGGTTCGATCTCTACTCGAAGAAATTAAATATTTATATAAATGTATATTTTCATTATTTCGATCTGGTGTCGAGGCAAAGCGCGGTGTTGAGGTCCACCACTCAACACGAAATGTCTCCAGAATTCATCGGGAAATGGGGAAAGGAGTGGCTTACCACTAGGTTCCCTCAACCTACTCTGCTGTTACACACAGCGTGAAGGATTCAGCGTGAAGTTAAAAAAAATGTTTTTATAATAATAATAAATACGAGATTTAATAAATACGAGAACATTTACCAAAATAAGGAACATTTTAGCATAAAATGTGATATTTGAGCACTAGGAAACGAATACTGATGCCAAAATAGCAATTTTACAATTTCTATTCATTTTACCGTTCGATAGAGCGCATAATTGACGTGAGCGTATGACTGAAACGCGCCGGTTTTCGGTTCGATTCCACTCGGGGAATTAATTATTATTTATTAATATTTTCATTTTTTCTCTGGCACCAAGGCAAAAAAACTCAGCATTGAGTTCCGTTAGAAATTCAGCGAAAATTAAGAAACGGAATGTTTTAATATCTATACTATATTTCCTCTGCCTACACTGCTAAATTGCGAAATACAATGTGAAGCTGATGTTAGTAAGTGATTACTTTTGGATGTATAAAATTATATTTTATCTAATATCGGTTATCTAATAATATATCATATATAGTAGGTATACTATGGAATTTACGTACAAAATATGTTCAGCTTCACGCTGTATCTCGCACATAGCAGGGTAGACAGAGGGAACCTAGTGTTAAGACACTCCATTCCCCACTTTCCGCCAAGTTCTGGAGGTATTGTGTGTTGAGTGGCGGAACTGAACGCCGCGCTTTGCCTAGACACGAGAGCGAACTCACAACCAGTCGATTTTATAGTCGCACTCTGTGCCCCTGCGCCACGACTGGCCTCACTGTAAAACAAAATATGTAACTGACAAAATATGTTCAGTATACGAGTACATATAGGTTAATATCATACTACAGTCCTTAAATATGCCAAGGCTCACCTACTTGCCGTGACAGAAAATTTGAGTTATTTATAAGCAACCCTTTCAAATTTAGAACTGTGCTTTATACATATTTAAGTATAAGAAACATTACGCACTCTAACACTTCGAAAGTGTGGAAGGGTATAAAATAAATACATATAAGTCACTTCCATCATGGCGCAGGGGTACAAGTGTGTGATTGTAATGATACGGTTGTGAGTTCGATCCACAGTCTAATAAATGAGTTATTACTTATTAATATTACATTTTTTCAAGCTCTGGCATCAAGGCAAAAGCCCGGCGTTGAGTTTCGCCACTCAACACGCAATACCTCCGCGACGTTAAGCAACATTCAATATTGTAATATTGGATTTTACAATACATCACTTTGATCCACAGTATGTGTCGCCCCTACACATATTTTGTCTTTATAAGAAATTCGATCATAAAAGATCGATTATAATATACATTTGGTACGAGTGTATCATATTTATTTGTTCCGTAATACTTAAGAGTTTGACTTGACTGCTGCCTTCCGACTGCTACCTACTATATATATATGAAACGACGCGACGGTTGCGACACTCGGGATGACAATACATGAACTAGTCTAGATTAATATAATATTAAAAATATATAGATTGTGTTATTCATAATTAACTATGTTATTTGTCTATATTGCTATGATTTTTTTTTAAATACATTCTACCCAAGGTGCATACACACGCTGATAGATTCGGTAACTTTATGAAAATATAATGTTTTAAATGATATATATGTTTTTTACTTAGCCTATGTATATATAAATTTCTCAAGTAGAATACCTACATTAAACATTTTTATTGTGATTATTTAAAATGAAAATATTATTTGCCTTTGAGTTTTTATAAATTTTATGCAAATGTAAATACAATGCTAATTTATACAAAATCTTATATATGTTTCTGAATTGTGCCATGTATCAATTACTTTTGTACAACCAAATGTTGATACCAAATACTATATTCTACTATATTCTTTATATAAGGAAAGAAATTTAGCGAAAATTGTATAACAAAAGTATATTAGAAATTACTTTCTTGTTACAGATATCTGAGGCTAGTGAACTTGAGGCTAGTCGTGGCGCAGCGGTACGAGGTGTGTGTAAACTCGACTGGTTGTGGGTTCGATCCCCACTCGAGGAGATGAAATATTTACTTAAATTTATATTTCCATTTCTTCGCTCTGGTG